>CM060639.1:2316063-2331063 GCA_030578275.1 Meda fulgida
ACCTTTTGTTTTTATAACCTTATCTAGTCCCTTATAAGTCACACAGTGCTGATCACCTAATAATACTGTGGTACTTTGACACATCTTTTGCAGTTTTATTTATATAATGGGCTTTTTTATGAGCTGGGTGAGGAAATTTAAAACATTTTTAAGTGTCTTCTCATTTATTTGATTAAAAATATAGTAAAAATTTGTACAATTATTACACTTTAAAACAGCTGTTTTCTACGGTGACGCATTGCTGCCACATACATCTTATTTTGACAATAATAAGGTGTGTACAGAATATGATCTAGTGTCCATTGTGGGCTGCTATTGCTTCAGCTTTTTGAACGTAGAAGTATGATAAAGGCATGATAGACTATATAAATGTTATGTGGATAAAGGCATATTTTGTTCATGACTACGCATGTCCTTATAAGGCCTACAAAATTTTTCATTTTAATGTCATAACATCTCGTTATTACGACATAATTGAGTGGAAAAATAATATGTTTGTGGCAGCAATGTGTCACCGTAGTTTTCTATGTGAATATCTAGAAAAGTGTAATTTATTCCAGTGATCAAAGCTGTATTTCAGCATCATTACTCCAGTCTTCAGTGTCACATGATCCTTCAGAAATCAGGAGAATATGAGGATCTGATGCTCAAGAAACATTCATATGATTCAATTATATTAAATGCCTTTACTGTCACTTTTTATCAATTGAATGCGTCCTCGCAAAATAAAAGTATTAATGTCTTTCAAAAAACTTTGAATGGTTTGAACTTTGAATTTGATCCTAAAATCTGGACATTGATGAAGTGAGATGTTGGGAGTCAGTGACGGACACAGAGACTGTTGTGTGATAAAATACCGTGTTGGTTTTGGTTCTCAGTGTTTATTTTACATGTTCAGAGAGAAGGAGAGGGAAGACTGGAGACGGAGGAGAGCTGTGGAGGGTTTAGAAGTAGTTGACGATCCTGCGGATGGACTGGATGTTGGGGTTCTGCGCCTGCCACTCATTATGACTGCAGTAGTTTCCTCTTTCCACAATATACATGCGACCACGGAAGTTTGGCTCTTCATACATCACCCACCTAAAGAGAAGAAGAGGAGGAACCACAGCGCTGTGACATCACTGATGATGCTGAGAACACACACACCAAACTAAAGCTAAAACATCATTTCGGGTCATTGAAATAAAGCAAGAATAAATATTGCATGAAAAATGTTTTTCAACATCTAAACATATAGATACAATGCAAACTTAGCAATAATTCTATAATAATATAGTATATACAGTGACAGGAGATCCATGGGTATATGTCCACAGAAACTCAAGGGAATTGAACTCACGCTCCGTCGCCGAACACTCTGATAGAGTTGACGCAGTTGGTGTTGAATCCGCGGCTCTGGAGGAAGGGACAGTCGTCACAGAACTCCATACACTGACCGGTGTAGTTACAGCCCTCGAACATCTCCATCCTGTATTGCTCTCCGTGCTGAGAGACAAGCACAAGCACACAGCATGACTCGAGGGCACTTCTAAAGAGTTCTCATTACATCTGACAGCTGGAATTACATGCAACTCTTACTATTTCTGCAGTATGAAGCATGCATACTATGTACAGCAGCCTATGCAAATTCCCTGTATGCATGGAATAACATTTAGTATTTTCTAAAATATGCAGTATACAACACATTACAACTCTATTTCTGTATTATAACGCATGCATATCATGCACAGTATGTAATTTTCCTTTATGCATGGAATAACATTCTACATTTTCTAAAATATAACAACTACAACACAACAAAATTACAACTCTAACTATTTCTGCAGTATAAAGCATACATACTATGCACATTTCCTGTTTGCATGGAAAAACAGTGTATTTTCTAAAATATGAAGTATATAACTCTATTTACTCAACTCTAACATTATATTTTAAGCAATTATTTCTGCAATTTGAAGCATGCATACTGTGCATAGTATGAGTGTGCACGTTTCCTGCATGCCTGATATTCTACATTTGCTAAAATATGCAGTAAACATAGCATACCGTGTCAGATGCTGCATCCCATAATGCAATGCTCTTGACTTCACTTTTCATAGTGACAAATGTTATGAGGTCATGTGACAGTGTTTATCACGTGTCTTTTTCATGCACTACTTTAAAAAGAACTGTAATGTTGTCGATATATCAGAGATATGTTTTCATGCACGGCCTCATAAGTGTGTTGCATGTAATCCCCGTCATGTTTAAAGCACAAAGGCCTTTGCTAGTGTGTTATATTTAGCGTGTAGATTGATTTTGAGTAAGCAAATTTCCTGAATGCATGGAATAACGTATTTCTAAAATATGCAGTAAACAACAGAGCATATTGCGTGAGATGCTGCATCCCATAATGCAATGCTCTCAACAAATGAAGTGAAGTCATTAATTGCATCGATAGTTCCACGAATAACCTTTAAATCATTATAAAGTTCTTTCGATTATTCAAATGTTCTTCACACTAAGTGGATTTTCAAGGTTCTTTAGGGAACCAGGAACGGTTCTTCTATGAGCTGCAGTGAATGCCTCACCATCCTGATGGGTTTGCAGGAGCCCATGTGGTCGTTGTGCGAGTTCCAGCGCTGGAACTCGGGATATTCTCCGCGCTCCAGGATATACTGCTGACCCTTGAAGTCGGGATGATCGAAGCAGATCCAGGCGCCGCTCTCCACACGGATAGAGTTCACCCTGCTCATGAAACCCCGATCCTGGAAGTTATCGCAGTCGCCGTACACCTCCAGCCTCCTGCCGGTGAAGCAGCGGCCCTCGTAGAACACGATCTGAGGACCAGAGGTTCAGAGGGTGGGCTTCAAACCAACACATCCTGACGACCAAAGCGCGTTTCGCTAGTCAAAACATTCAAAAAATCCTTTCCATTCCTGTCAAACATCTATGAGGAACTGATGTCAAGCTCAATATAAAATATTAGAGTTAAAAAATAAAATTATAAAAGAACATTTTCATTATTTACTTATTTTATTTCAACGTGTTGCTAAAGCAACGTTTCTCGTTTTCATTTAGTTTAAGTAGAAGTACTAAAATAACAAAACAAAATATATAGACGTAAAAAAAAATGATAAAGACAAAATAACAATTTCAAAAATTATAACTAAAATTAAAATGAACTAATTCAAAATGTTAAACTAAAACGTAATAAAAACTATAGACATAAAACATTTCAAAATTACAAAAACAAAAAGCAAAACGTCTAAAATTAAAACAAAAACTATATTTAAAAAATCTAATTCAAAATAATAAAAAATAAAACTTAATAAAAAACTATGTAGATATAAAAAACGATTAAAATGACAAATAATTAACAAAATAACGAAAATTTTAACTAAAAAAAATGTATTAAAAAGATGTGTTAAAAAATATAAAAATAAAATTCAGAATATTACCAAAAACTAAAACGTAAAAAACTAGACATAAAAAGACAAAAACACAAAACTAAATATAATTTTTTTTACATAAAATTAAAATGAAAAAATATAAAAATATAGTCTAATTTAAAATATTAACAAAAAAAAAATACAAAAACACACAACATTAAAAAATGTTTTAACTCAAATGAAAATGAAAACAGAAAATACCAAAACTGAAATATTTTCCAAATATTAACAAAAACTCTAATAGCACAGCTCCACCTGTGCAGGAGCCTAAAATGAGGACAAACATCAGCCTAAATATGAACAAAGGCAGAGTAAATGCATCAAACTTCACAAGGAAAGGGATTTTATGAAGATCCATAAGTGCTGAATATGTTTTCAGCTGAAGGCTGGCTTCTGTGAGAAAGATGGTGGTTCTCTTGACTCGTGACCAATCAGATCCTTACCTTTCCAGAATACTGCGACATTTTCCACTGGATACTGTCCAAACTGACCCACACGTGAGAAAGTGTGACACTGGAAAAGTTGGACAGCCCAATATATACAGCCGGTCGCGTGCGGGCCGATATCGCGAGAGCCGCTCCACAAAGGGCCCACAATGGAGGGCTTTGGCTTCTGCTGACGGGCCGCTTTCCCGCCGCTCTCTGCTGATTCTGGGCTTTGGCTCCAGGCCTCAGTCCACGCCACAATAGATTCTGCTTCGCTCGACTTTGTGGGGCCATTTTACAAAAGCGAGGCTCGTGTTCAGTCGAACTGCTCTCGTGTCCCAGTGGATATGCATTCGTAAATCCAGATGACATGAAATTATTGTTTAGCGTCTGCTCATATCTGAGGGTTTGAGGCGAGACCTTCTGAATATCTGGAGTTTTAGATGGAAAACAAACAAGCATCACAGACTGCTATTATTTAATCAAAATATATCATTCATTCGTCACATTTTGTTTGACTTAATGAATCCTGAGATACATTAAAGAGCTTATCAAGCTGTCAGTGTTTGGTCTTTGAGTAAATAAGTTGTAAAAGCCCAGAAACTGCGTCTGTCTTGTGTGATTGATTCATCACGGCTCAATGGGGTTTTAATGACTTGATTCTGATTCATTACTGGTCTTTATTGGTATCACAATATGATTCTAGTTCTGAATCACATTCATCTTGTTATATATTTATGAATCAGTGGATTGAAACTGACTAAAGTGCCACCAGAAATACAATATGTGGATCATTCCTTCAGAACCTGCTTACAGGAAAATAAATAAATGCATTACAGTAAAAAAATATATAAATATGCTTTATTTAAGCAAATATCAGATTATCTGGTTTAAATATCAGTTATATTAACTTATAATTTGATGATTTACTCAATGACATTAAAACGAGGTTATAAAGAGCTACAGTTGGTCATTTCTCAATTAGACTTCATGACGTCAACAACTTGGAGGATCATTTTCATATATAGCATTTCACATATAGTATCTTTTGTAATGTTGATGTTATTAAACTGATTTGAGTCATTTCATTGAACAGGATGCATGTATTTGGAGAGACAAAACATCCCAGAATTAATCAAATTCATTCATAATACATCATTCTGCCGTTTTCCCTCCAAAGTGATGTCACTTCCTGGAGGATATGTTATTCAGGAAGTGGCTTGCTAATTCAAGGGATTTTACAGGATGGCAACAGTTTATGGTGAAACTCGAAAAATTAGAATATCGTGCAAAAGTTATCATTTTGATGATTATGGCTTACAGCTTATGAAAACCCCAAATTCAAAATCTCAGAACATTAGAATATTACATGAAATCAATATTGAAAAAAAAAAATTACATACAGAAATGTGGCCCTCTGAAAAGTATAATCATCATGCATATGTATATAGTTATATATACTAAATATATTAGTTTCACCTTTTAATTTTAATTACTGAAATACATGAACCTTTGCACGATATTCTAATTTTTCGAGTTTCACCTGTGTGTGTGTATATATATATATATATATATATATATATATATATATATATATATATATATATATATATATAAATGATATGTATACTTTATAGGCCAATCGTTACTGAACATTTTCAAAATAATTCACAAAACATAATTAATTGCTTTTAATCTCCCTTCGAATTTCGGACTCAGCATAACTTTTAATGTTGTGCTTCTTCACCCATTTAAAAGACTATTGCATGGACATGTTTCAAAGCCCCAGTAATGGTATACTCACAAGTTCTTTTTCGTTCAAAACTTCTTCCTTAAAAGAAGTTGGAAATACCTTTGCAGAGCGTCCATGCTGTTCAGTAGTAGTTAGATGACTTTTTGTTTCATCCGCTCTGCAAATCTCCGCCATTATGTCGACAGATGAGTTAAAATCACACTATGACAGTTTCATTATATGTATAGACTAGATCTGACTATAGTTTGAATGAATCCCTTTTCTTTGCATTACACATTGACATTACAGTAGGCTACAGAGCGGCTCTTTCGGTATTATCATGAACATTCATGTATCCGTGAATACTTGCAATAGCGCGTAAACGTCTTTTGATTTTCCCGGCAAAAACGACCCTAACCCTTCAAGTAAAAAATAGTCTACAGGCTTCCGTAGACAACCTGGGAAGTTAGACTAGGAGAAAGTCTCGTTGATAAGTTTCGTTACAAACTGTTCACACTTTGGCAATAAACAGCGATTAACATCGAAAATAAAATAAAAAAAATCGAAAATTCTTACAAATGGCATATTTAAACATAATTTCACTTGGCTTATTTCCTCCATTACTCTGATTTACTGAACAAACTGCATTTGTACCTTAATTTAACCAATTACTGGACCTGCCTAATGATGACTGATTTCTACAAACATGAGTATTTTTTTTTTTGCATTGTGACATTTTCCCCTCTACAAATATTTTACCTCACCAAACGTTCATTACTGATATATCTTATTTAAACTGTAAAGGATACAATTTTAAATATAAATGTTGCACTGTTTTTAATTTTAACAATTTTTGGCATCTAAAAAGTCTCTGTGTATTAATTATTAAGAAAATAAATACTAGTTTGAAACGGCATACTCGTTTGTGTTATTAATTGTGTTATTGTGTAAATCACAGCAAGCGACTCCAGTGATAGTGAAACAAAATGCTGCATTTAATGATTACAATCAAAAAAAGTCATTCAACATTCACTACTGAATGAATGCTGCCAACTTTATTGGCCATAATTACCGTTTAAGAAACACGATATACAAATTCCAAAGGGTTTGGGACAGAGAGGAACATGAGAGGTAGAGAAGAGCTGAATGAAAACATAAGGCTGAAGATGCAAAATGAACGTGAAGCAGAGGGTGTGTGTGTGTGTGTTATTCATGTATGTCAAAAGAAAAAACATCACAACTTAAAAAAATTAAATTAAATGAAGTATAAAAAAGGTTTAAAAGAAAATGTCAATGCAGGAAAACAGGCAGTTAGCCACTTCAAGTAGAGGGATATCCCAGTGTCCAGTGCTGTGGTGCAGGCCGGGGCAGGAGGACTCTATAAACAGACTTTTCTAGCAAACATTTCACATTAAGAGTCTTTAACCCTGTTCAACTCAGTTAATCCGACAGCTAACTGCATCTTAACCGTAAACTAGACCACAACACAAAAGCAAAGCTGCTCAGTGAAGCCGAAACACCAGCCTGAAACACACATGCTTTGCTAGAAAAGTTTGTGCTGGTTCTCCGGTGGGCGGGGCAGACTGCGGGAGAGGGGGCGGGGCCAGCGTGGGAAGAGGGCGGGGTTATCTACATCATCGAGCAGGGCGTCCGGCCCTGTGGAGCGCCACCATCCATCTTCTCTGCTTCCAGAATTATCCTCTTAAACACCTCCACCGCCGTCTGCAAACACACACACACACACACACACACACACACACCAAGATCTTCAAAAAAAATGTGCTTTTCTACTGACGTCTCTTCAGGTGTGTGGCAGATTGGTTCATGTTCACCAATAGCCCAACAAAGTAATTTAAAATTCATAAAACAGCAACTATTTTTAAGCAAAATATCTCAAAGGAAAATAATAGCATAAAAGCAAATATAAATGTAGCAATATAATAAAACAGCAGCAATAAATGACATAATCTCGAATTATTTAAGTGAAACTCATAATGTTTCGATTCATATTTGTCTGTCACTCATACGTGAAACAGGTCAGATTTCTGCACTCCAAAAAATCAGGGCACAGTTTATTATTAACTATTTTCATCTTTAAATAATCATATTTCGAAATGCATTTATTAAAAAATGCTCCTTGTGAAAACAATTCCAAAGTATGAACATGACTGCCAAATATGCATTGCAATAAGTTTATTAATTTGTTCGTAATGCAAATTGAATTTAAAAAAAAAATATATATATAGGTCTAAATATTTAGTGTGTTTTCAAGTATAAAACTACCGGAAGAGCATCTTGAGATCTGACAGACGACAGGAGATTGAACAACACGAGGAACTGATGAAAGTGTCTCCGAGATGGAGCGAGTAATTTAGTAATGCGTGATAAAACATTACTGAGCATTAGAGAGAGGAGATCAATGCTCGTCTCCTGAGATTAATGCTGAAGTCATCAGCAGATACAGCACTTCCTCAGGACACACTAGAGGACAGGAAACGCATCATCACCTGATTCTCTTTGGCTGAGGACTCCATGAACGCTGCGTTCCACGATTCTGCCAGAGCTTTGCCTTCTTCACAGCTGATGACACTGAGACACGACACACTTACAGCTTCAAAAACATGTTAAACATTACAGTGCACAAGCAAATCTGCACTCATTTTACAGTTTTATTTATTTCACCTTTATTTTAGCCAGAAGAGAAACCTCTCAGATTAAAAAATAGGGCTGTGCAATGATTAATCGCATCCAAAATAAAAGTTGGTTTACATAATATGTTTATGTACTGTGTATAATAAATACACACGCATGCATGTATATATTTAAGAAATAAATGTTATTTATAAATAAAAGATTTATATATAATATAAATTATGTATAAATATATATACACATGCAAATATTTCTTAAATATATGTAGACGTGATTTATTAAATACATATATATATACAAAATAATTATACACAGTGCACACACATATCTAAATGTAAACACTACATTTTATTTTTTGGATGCGATTAATTTAGATTAATCATTGCAAAGCCCTATTAAAAAATCACTTGTACAGTTTGTTCATTAATCAGAGGTGAACATGAATGATCACCGGAGCGTTAAACCGGATCCCTGACGTTTTGTTTTTTTCTAAATTGTAAGACACAATACAGTAGATACAAATGTTCCACATATTCAAATCATCATAAGATACGAAGAGCACCAAAACAACAATCATATCAATGAAACCAAAGAACGGATCCCTGACGCTCACAGGATGGATACACCACAGATCACGCATGAAACACGAGATTCACACGGACGCTGCTTCACCAGGCGTTTGGTTTCGTCCTCTAATGTGTGTGTGGCGTTAGGATTCATCATTCCTCCCGAGGCTCACGTTATGAAGGAGACGCTAGTAAAGGATGTTGATTCAGATTCAGCTTCAACGAGGGGAATTTACACGGATTACATCACATCCTGCAAACCGTTTCCTCTCTATTCCCAGGCAACTACTGACTGGAGTACTGTTCACAAGAGATCATATTAGTGGAAACGTTGAATACTTCATCAGATCAATATTCAATATGAGCACCAGCACTAGTGATGAGTGACTGAGCGAATATCATGAAGAACATAAAGCCTTCAGTGTCTGTAGCATTTATGTTTAAACGTCAAAACTGGGAACATTGAGAAAGAGTCAAGATATGATTGAGATCTGATTATATTCTTTTAAAGTACATTATTTCCATAGAGAGTATGCCGGAGTGTTTCTCCTCTGACGATGTCTGACTCCAGGGTTATTATAGTTTTCCGCAGAAAGATTAATTTGCCTTTAAATGAGGTCAGAGCATCTGCGTCTGAACTGCAGAACATGTGAAAGTGCTGAAGCACATCGATGAATTCATCATCATCATCACCATCATCATGTGATGCATCAGCACCAGAATATCACATGCTTTCATTAATCAAACGCAAAAATAGCCTTGCGTGACGTACCGTTCCATGTGAAGGTCTTTCTTATTGCCCACCAGCATTATGGGTACTCTAGGAAAAGGACATTGCGGCATTAATGTTGAACATTTATAACATGCAAATGTTTATTCTGCTGATAATTCATCATTACAGTCAAAAATGACCACATTAATATACAGCTTTATTATGAATGATTCATCAAGATTAATCACCCCCGTATTAATTCTTGTGAAATATCATGTTTTTCTCAGAAGTCCATCACATTATGGAAGTAAAATGATTCATGTTGACTTTAAAATAGTTATTAATTATCAACACAACTCCAGTCTCAGTAATTAACTGCACTTTGCAAATGCTGAATTAAAAAATAAACATACTTACTGTACTTTTCCCACCATATCCAACAATTTTTCATGGATAACTTTTACTACTTCAAAACTGTAGAGAAGAGGGAGAGACGGATCAGAATTGGGATTTCTGTAATATTGCAGATGATTTTAACCAACTTAAAAATGAGATACAGGCAGAGGTGATTAATCACAGTAAATTCACTAAGTTATCTAGTGGTTTATTGCATTGTTCATAAAGCAATAAATCTCTTGCTCATCAGCTCAAACTAGATTGTGGCATAAACCCCATCAACCTCCTAAAACATTATTCATAAACACACTCCTGATTACAGTCACATGACCTTGGGCTTTAAACCCCCCGACGGATGAATTCAAACACTTTATAATGAAGGACTTATGGAAACACATTCATTTACATATTCAGATTTTAAAACGTAAAGACCGTCAGCACTGCTTCACGATTTGCCGGCTGGATGGATGGTTATATTTAATAACTGGTTACGGGTTATTAAATTAAAAAGAGAGGCAGACATTATCATTTACATCATCATCAACATCATCAAATATCCGGAGACGAAGATAATCATGAACAAACATAAAAGCGCTTTACCATCTTCACCAAAAATAAAACCTCATGTCTGGCATTACGTACTAGTTGAAACCGTTCCTCAAGTACAGTGCGTTATGTACTAATAATTTAATAATTATTTATTTAATAATCACTGTGAGCGTCTGAGGAGGTGAGATTAATAAATGACAACTCAATCAGACACAATGATTTATTCATACACTGGATTCTGACAGACATCAGACACATTTCAGCTGCACAAATCACAATGATTTCATCTTCACATTAAAGACGTCATGTAGAATTGAGAAAGTGAGTTGTGAAGTGAGCAGCCGGCAGCACTCGTGCACAAGAGACTGAACGCGATTCAAAGCCCCAATATACTCACGGACAAGATCTGTTTCGTTCTTTGCTTAGACGTTAATAGAAGTTCCAGCGTTATACTGTTCATGAACATGCAGACGCTGCTGGAACCGACGTTTAGATGAAGATGTAGATGCGCACTGTGTGCTTTCCTCTCAATAACACAATAAACACCACACAAATGACAGACGTTCACAAAGCTTCGGATCATAGAGATGTGGTTTTATTATAAACTATATTTGAGACTATATAGATCTGACTATAGAGCATTAATCCCAGAAAATGGCCATGAAACTGCTAGAGAACCTTCTGTGTGAACGCAAACGCATCCCGGGATTGGGACCCAGTAACATTGGGAAGCTGTTCACACATTGGCAATAAAAAGCGATTACTGTATGAAAATTCATACGCATAGCCTCTTTAAACACATGCTTTAGGAATCAGTCTCAAAGACTTCTTGTTGGTTATCTCAGTGGAGAGTTTAAAAACCATCAGGAATAATAATCTGCACACGTACCTTTTATTTGACGTGACTGAATACACCAGAATGTAACCGTTGATATCTATGGAGTAAGTCTGTGGGAAAATTGAGTATTCGTCCTGAGAGAGGGAGATTTAAAACACACTTCAGAGATGATGCATTCAAAAACGTAATTATTCATGCCATGACGTTTTTATTACAACTTAAAAAAAATAAAAAAATAAAAATAATTTTAAATGATTCATGACGTATTCATTTACATTTTTTGAAAATAATAACAGTACATGTTTTGTAATACTTCACTTTATCTCAGTTAGTTGGCAAGGCAACATTTCTAATTTAAATTTACATTAAGTTTGTGGTATCAAAATGTGTGTTGAGATTCCTGCAGTTTTGGTGTTGGTCTACTGAACTGGTTTATTAGTAAAGGTGTGTGTGTAAAGCCTCTCTCACCTGTCCTGCTGTGTCCACTAACTGCAGGTGATACTCCTGACCGTTCACTGTGATCATCTTCGTAAATGCTGCAGAGAGAAATAAAACACCGAATGAGAGAGTTTGCAGACGTCAGCAGCTTCAATAAATACGCCAACATTCATCACACACACAAATCATATAAATATACATAAAACACTGCTCAAATATTTGGGGTCGTTTTTTTTAAATGTTTTGAAAGAAGTCTCTTCTGCTCACCAAAGCTGCCTTTACTTGATCAAAATACAGGGAAAAATGTGAAATATTATTACAATTTAAATCAGTTGTTTTCTATGAGAATATCTAGTAAAGTGTAATTTATTCCTGTGATCAAAGCTGTATTTCAGCATCATTACTCCAGTCTTCAGTGTCACATGATCCTTCAGAAATCAGGAGAATATGAGGATCTGATGCTCAAGAAACATTTATGATAATCAATGTTAAAAAAGTATACAAACAATAGCGTGTAATCCATTTTACACGCTTAGAAAAGCGCAACGTTTTATTTTGTGTCACTGTTCTTGGTCGAGTTACACTACTCGAGTAACTGTGTTTAAATAGGGAAAACCTGGAGGTGTTTGGTCGCTTCTCTGCTTGGATCCTATTGAATGAACTGGGCTAAGCTAAGTGCTAACAAAGTTTTCACTAAAGCGATTTAGTGCACGCACTGAGACGAGAGAGGTGTATCAACTCGTCTGAGTTAAGGGAATAACAGAGTTTAATATGAAAAACAGTAGAGTATCCCTTCAAGCAGAAGCAGTTCATGCTAGTGTGTGTCTTCACTGAGTCTGGCATCAGCAGCAGAAACGCTGAAGCTGCTGGAGGGAGGTACATGCATCTATCCCGCCTGCCATTCACGTACCACACAACAAAACATGACACACACACACACACACACACACACACACACACACACACAGACATAGACACACACACACACACACACACACACACACAGACACACACACACACACACACACACACAGACATAGACACACACACACACACACACACACACACACACACACACACACACACACACACACACACACACAGACACAGACACAGACACAGACACAGACACACACACACACACACACATGGCTTTCCTCCAGAGTTCACATCATCCTGCCAACAGCTCTGTGTCATACAGGCAGATGAAGAGGAGAATGAAGAAAACCAGCGTTTACACACACACACACACACACACACACACACAGACACAGACACAGACACAGACACAGACACAGACACAGACACACAGACACACAGACACACACACACACACACACACACACACACACACACACACAGACAGACACAGACACACACACACACACACACACACACACAGACACACACACACACACACACATACACACACACACACACACACAGACACAGACACACACACACACACACACCGGTGCGACATGAGGTCAACATACGGTCAAAAATTCAGTTTACCAACAAGCTAACAAACACCATGTCTAAACTACACTGGATGCAACAACAAGCCATTAATGGTGAATCACAGTTTTAATCCACATCACCCAATGTGCAACATATATGTTGCATAACTTAGCATAACTTAAACTACAGTAACAAGTCTTAAGTGCACACATATTGAGTCAGATGTGCGGTACAGTGAGTCAAATGTTGAGTAATCAGCCTGAATGATTCAGTGAGTGAATCGTTTTAGAATCATCTGAATCATTATGAAGAACTGATTCATGAGTCATTTGTAGTAGGAGCAGGGCTCGCAACCAATGGAACGTGTGACAATGGGATCATCACTGGCACATGACAATATCTAAAGGTGTATGTATTTAATTTAAACAATCCCTTTAACTGGCATATGGATTTCCATTTAGAGGAAATCTTCACAGCCTGTTTTAAGTTAAGTGCTATAATTTCTATATAATTGCGCGTGCCGTAAGGTTGCAGACCGCTGTAAACTCTATATATTTATATACAGAGTACACTAGTCGAGAAGGCAATAGGAATATATATATATATATATAATCTATGGTCATTTATCACTTCACAGATTGAATTTCAATTCCCAACCCTACATTATTATCATCATGCAGTTTGAATGTGATCTGATTGACTTACTGTTTTCAATAGTGGGGTCGTAGGAGTCGACAAACTGGCCTTCCACAAACTGTATTGTCAAGGAGGATTTCCCTGAAACACAGAAGCATGAGAACAAACTCAGAGACGTGAACGATCTTAACCTTCAGATCACGAGGGAATGAACGTGAACTTCACTCTAGTAACATGCATTTACACATTACATACATATAGAGTGAGCGTAGTTCTCTTCAGTTATGTAATGCATGAACAGCCTAAACAGAATCACAGAATACATGTATAGTAAAATGCATATGTTAGATTCATGATGGAGAGATTGACACAATGATGCAGAAATCATTATCATAATGCTAAATGAAATTCATATCTAACACACAAATATCCTAATAGATCAAGAAAATGTCAGTGCTAAACATCTTTTTGAATCGTGATCTAGACTGGTTCTTGACTGGTTTCATGTGATTCGCTGTTGATCTGGATCTCTGCATGTGAATATCATAATCAAGCACATTCCCATTCAACAGAGCGTTTGTGATGAAACTGCCATAGTGGTAGTAACGCAGGACATTTACACACACACACACACACACACACACACAGAATGAGTGTGTGGGCACATTTGCCCTGGAGCCTGTTGCTATAACAACGGCGAGTTCCTCTCTGCATCCAGCATTTGTAAATGCGAGCTCTCATTCACCGGGAAAAGCCCACAGGAACATCGGGACATTCCGGAATGGAAGCGCAGCTCTTTGAAGGACAGAAGCGTCTTTCATCATTTGAACATCCAAACATGTTCTGACTAGAGATGCAGGAGAATCTTCAATGAAAACAAAGAAATTAATATTTTACACATCAGGAATAAACTGGATTGTGAAAAGCAGGCGTTCCTAAAGTCATTCCACTCAACAGATAATGGGGAATGACCAAAGGCAAAGCCTCCAAAAATGTAGCAAGTTTGTCAATGTTACAGTTAAATAACATTCCAAATCAGAAATATAACGCAACAATTGCAGCAACCGTGTCTTCAGTTCAAATGATACAAAAGAACAGCCTCTAAAGGTGATTGGCTCTTTAAATGTAAGGCCGCCATATTGGGTGTTATGACTTCTCCTATCA
>CM060639.1:2338563-2508563 GCA_030578275.1 Meda fulgida
CTCCACTGGTCAGTCAAATATTCACAGAAACTTTAATGTCTTAATATTCAAAAACTGAGGATCCTAAGGACTAATAATCAACCACAATATATTTTCTCTTTGTCTATCTTTCCCACCAATATTTTCATAATTTGCTTCCAATACAATACAATAAAAAATAACATGTTTTAACTTCATAATCACAACAACAACAACAAAATACTTCGTCGATAGGTGTAAATGAAGTTCACCATTTGGGACAGGAATATGGGAAATGATTCAATAGCGTTCTTAAGTGTCTGTGCAGTCTTTGCTCTGTTTTGTTATCGACAAAGTGAATATGTATTAGAGGAGTGTTTAGTTTAATTTTAGAACGTCTCCTGTTATTCCATTCTGCTGGAATTGTGCTTATTCTTTAGATACTAGTGCTTATTCATTAGTTACTAGTACTTACTCATTAGATTCTAGTGCCTATTAAATTGGTACTAGAATTCATTAGATACTAGTACTTATTAATTAGTACTTATTTAATAGATACTAGTAATTATTCATTAAAAACTAGTACGTATTAATTATATACTAGTACTTATTCAATAGATACTAGTACCTATTTATTAGATACTAGTATTTATTACAAATGTTACTAATAAGATTTTTTATTTTATTAGTGAGATTTTTAATTGAAAATAAATACTAGTAAATATATAAAATATACTAGTGTCTAATAAATAGGTACTAGTATCTAAAAAACAAGTACTAGTAGCATGAAAATAGAGATTATAGGTTTAAATGATTAAATGTTAAACGGCTTGCCATACACCACCACCATCGAGATGGTTTCTTCCTATTCCTGGGGTCGGCTGCGCCCCCCCCCCCCTTCGTCTTCAGGCAGGAGATGCAGAGTCAGGATCCTCGGATTGCGAGCTATTCGGACGGGGCTTACGCCAAAGGACTTTATATCATAACATTGCTTGCTCTTAATAAATGTGTTGTAATGTATTAAATGTAATGTATTAATGTAATGTAATTCTTACAGTATTTATTCTCCCAAGTCTTTCTGGTAGAACTATCTATTTTCTCTTTTGAAAAGAAAAAAAGGGAAAGGGAATCAGCAATCAATGAAGAACAAAGATCATTTTTTAAAATAGTTTGTTTCTGAACATACAGGAGATCTTTGTGATTCTCTTTGTGATAAAGTCTAGAGTTCATACGGTGAAAATGGCTTCAAGACATGTATTTCCAGAAGAACTTTATTGTCCCTTATGCAGTGAAATCTTCAAGTCTCCTGTTCTTCTGTCGTGTGGTCACAGTTTCTGTAAAGAGTGTCTTCAGCGGTTCTGGAGAAGCAAAACTCAAGAGTGTCCACTCTGCAGGAGAAGATCCTCAAAAGAGTTTCCTCCTAATATGGCGTTAAATAACTTGTGTGAGTCGTACCTGAAGGAGAGAGATAAGAGTAGTTCATCAGGATCTGAGGAGATCTGCAGTTTACACCGTGAAAAACTCAAACTCTTCTGTCTGGAGGACAGTCAGCCGGTGTGTGTAGTGTGCAGAGATTCACAGAAACACGCTAATCACACTTTCAGACCCATCAGTGGAATTGGTCCATCATATAAGGTAAGAAAGATTTATTTCTGAGGATTAAAGCTTGTATTACTACATACATGAGCATTTTACAGAAATCTCTGGTGTCTTAGATTTTCACTTAAAATTTTAGGTGGAACTGAAGTCCTTAAAAGAGAAACCTAAACACAAAGAAAACATTTAAGGAGAGAAAACAGTTCAACACGAGGTGAGGATTGATTCTTTTGAAATATTCACAAATTTAAATAGAACAGCGTAGTGATTTGTCTGAGATTACATGTTCCATTATTGGAGAACACACGCAGCCAATCTCTGGAGGTGTTCGATTCCAGGTTTTTTCGGAGTCTGACTCCTTGATTCAATTTACTTTAATCAAAACTTGGTCAGGAATAATACAAGATTGCAGTCGTTATTACACACTTAATTATTTTCCCCTAATGCAAAGATTTAAAATCCACTGCGCTTTTAGCATGACTGTCCTAATTTATTCAACTTAGCAATAACATCACCATCGGTGTGCGTCCCAATTCGCATACTGTCCGTCTTAAATAGTATTCGAAAATAGAATTAGTAGCCTACGTCCCAAATCGTAGTATGTTGAAATGAGTATTTCAAAGATACCCGGATGGTCTACTATTTCCGGTCAGAATCTGAAGCGCAGATCGATGCACACTGGCCCAGTCCCAATTCGCCTACTTATACTACGGCCTAAAAGTATGTACTCTTTTTGTGAAGAAAAAGTAGGCCTACATACTTTGAGTGTGTAGCAAAAGAGTAGGCAAGCTTTGGGACATACTATCACATCATCTTTAACGGACAGATCTGTTGCGTGTTCCTGTCACCGTACACTGCCCTGTCAATCATCTTGTCACAGTTAAAATCCTCCATTCAATCTAATTTAATTTCCTACCGTTTTGTAATCAACTAAACAAAATACATATCGCCAACGGTACCCTTTCCCAAGGGTTTTCCATCAAGAGCAGTCACAGTGAGAGGGTGGTCCAGGTTGGTTACAGGGAGATGAAGGTCACTAGCTAGGGAGGAATCCATGAAGTTGCCAGCAGCACCAAAGTCCATAAGGGCTTGCAGGGTGTGGTGCTGTCGATGTCCCCAGGAAATTGTGACTGGAATCTGCAGGCAGGAGGTAGAAGTTGTGGGAGTAAGAGTCGCTCCCGTCACAGTACACAGGCCAGTTCGTCTCTAATGCTATTAGACAGGCCGTGATGGAAAGCGGCAATGAGCGCTTCCGTATTCCACTTACACTCTGCCGCCAAGGTGCGAAAGTGCACAGCGTACTCAGCCACACTGGATTTGCCCTGACGCAGCTGGAATAACTTGTTGGCTGCCTCCCTTCCTCCAATTGGATGGTAGAACACTCGCCGCATCTCATCAGTAAAGTTCTGGTAGCGGTTACAGGAAGGACCTTGCTGTTCCCAAATAGCGGTAGCCCAAGCTCGGGCCTTTCCTGTCAGGAGGGTTATGATGTAAGCAATCCTAGCACGATCAGTGGGAAAGGTAGAGGACTGGAGCTTGAACTTAAGCGAGCACTGGGTCAAGAATCCTCTGCAGTCTCTTGGATCTCCATCAAATCTCTCCAGAGTAGGTAGACGAGGCTCAGAGGCAGGCTGAGCTGGAGGCACAGAAGGAGCTGGGGCTGGAGCTGGAGGTGGAGAAGGACGTTTAACTAAGGTGGTCAGAGTCTGGTGGATGTCATGGAGAAGTAGTTCATGGCGGCTAAAGGCACACTCATGAGTCTGCAGTCGCTGCTCATGGCAAAGTACTGTAGCATCATGACTAGCCACCGCTGCATACATCTGATTCAATGATGGAGGACAGGGAGAAGGTGTCTGCTGTGTCTCTGCTGAGTCTTCTTCTATGGCTCAGTCTTGCTGTTACGTCCGACTGGGAATCGAACCCCGGTCTCCTGCGAAGCAGGGGAAAGCACTACCTCAGTGCCACAATGTGGGGTATTCAACTCAAAATGCAGAGGCAGAGACAAGAACTCAGTTCAAGGGCTTTACTTGAAAAGCAGGGCAAAAGTATCCAACAAGGAATGGCAAAAACAAAAAGTATAATCCAGGCAAAGGACACAGTCCACTATCTCAGAATCAGTGAATAATCCAAAAGCAGGAGGCAAACTCATAACCCAAAAAACAGGCATGTACCGGTCGGGAACAAACAAAACTACTAACAAGAATAATAACTCACGGACAGGTATAGTCAAACAAGACTGCACCGGTGTCAACTCAAGACTGAACAAAGAACTCAAGACAACAGGGGTTTTAAATAGGCAGCTTAACAAGGTTCAGGTGAAACTAATAAATCAATAATGTGGCAAACATGTGGCAGGCATGAAACAACAACAAAAAAACACTGAGGACCTCACATGGCCAAAAAAAAGGAACAGCCACATAATTCATGACACTTTTGCTACACACTCAAAATTGTGTACTTTTTCTTCACAAAATAGTACATACTTTGAGCATAGTACAAGTAGGCGAATTGGGACGCAGACTTATTCTTACGGAGCTGTTAAATGCTTGAATCTGATTGGTTGAAGATTCTAAGGCGTGCAATTATTCTCAGGGAAACATGGCTAAAGTAGTTCAGGACATGTTTAGACCGCATTACAGTTCCATATCACTTCGCTAAATGATTCCAGTTATTTCAAAGGTCCTTACAGACTACAACAGAAAAAGAACCAAAACCCACAACGACACTGACCAAACAAATAAATATAGTAAACAATAGGATAAAAAATAAAAAAAACTATTTCCTATTTAAACTATTTAGTGTGGTGTGTACTGTTTTTTTTTTGCCACAAAAATTACGTTTTATGTATGAAAAGCACATACTCTCTCTCTCTCTCTCCTGCTCAAACACACACGCATATGAAAAAAATGTGTTGTCAGCTGCTCTGACGATATTAGCAGTGAAATAGTTTAACAACTTAAAATCTACCTGAAATTTCTCACTAGCCCGGTAATAACGGCGCTGTTCTTGAAGCAGATAAACATAGCCTACTTTTTAGTGACACTGCTGCCGAACACATTTGAGACTCAGGTAATTCACACATGAGTTATGTGAGTGGCGGATGAGAACCCAGGCGCAGACAACAGATGCAAATAACGCAGGATTTATTGGTACAAAAACAGGAAAACAAAACCCACGAGGGGGCAAAACAAGACAGGACTATATGGTTACTAACTAGACAACGACAAAATACTAGAAAACAAAATACTAGAAAACAAAACACTACGAGAGATACTAACAATGACTAGCCTTTCAATGACAAGACTTTTACAGGATACTCACAAGTAACGTTTGGCAATGAACCGACACAAGACAGCAAACACAAGGGGATTAAATAAGAGGACTAATCATGACATGACAGGTGACAGACTAGGTAATGACAAGACGAGAACAGGTGACACAGACTAGGTAATAATGACAAGACGAGGATAACAAGGGGGCGGGGTATAGTAACGAGACAACACAAGCACATGGCCCAAACAACAGGCCATGCGCTTGTACACAAAACATGGTTCTGCCATGATCCTGCCACAAGACTAAGAAAATCAGGGACATGATGGCAGAATCATGACATGAGTAATCTCTCTCTTTCTCTCTCTCGCTGTCTCTCTCTCTCTCTCTCTCTCTCTCTCTCTCTCGCTGTCTCTCTCTCTCTCTCGCTGTCTCTCTCTCTCGCTGTCTCTCTCTCTTTCGCTGTCTCTCTCTCTCGCTCTCTCTCTCTCTCGCTGTCTCTCTCGCTGTCTCTCTCTCTCTCTCTCTCTCTCTCTCTCTCTCTCTCTCTCTCTCTTAATAACTGCATTGGTCTGCTATCAATGGCTCAAGCATCTGTTACTACTCTAAAATGGCGTTTTGAAAGTAGAATCGGAGGCTTGGGATTTGATGCGGTATAAATTAGTCCTTCACTCAAGGACTTTTTTAAGGACGGTGTTTCAAGGACAAAAACCTGACAAACATCTTGAAATACATCACCTGAACAATGTTTTGAGGTGGGATAACCGCCGTATAAGCGGGAATTGACTCTGGGCTGTTGAATTATTAGAAATGAATGCATAATTTCTAATAATTCAACGGCCTGTCGTCACCTTACTTGATGAATAGCTGTCAACGTTGTTACCTAACTGTTGCCGATAAGGCATACCTAATTCTACTGAGGCAAAAGTCATAAGAAATAGCGATGGTCTTTAATGAATTCATCTTATTATAATGGCATTCATCCAAACACACAGTGACAGTATTTCAGTTCACTGAAGCCTCGTCTTCTTTCATTGCGAATGCATTTGGGCGGCATTATGATAATATTTCACACTGTGGCGTGAATGTTTGAGAAAGTAATATCTGGACTTCAGTCAAGGCCTTTAGGCTGGTACAGCGTTCTGTTATATAGAATAAATCGCTTTGTAACTTTACAGATCGTAAATGCACAAACAGATACTTTACACATTAAAGGAAAAGAAAAAACATTAAAAATCATCATATGACCCTTCATTATGTATATTTATTTTGGAGTAAACAGAATAAACAACATTTTCTTGGTTGAGTTATGTGAAAGAACCTTTATTGTTAACAGGGAAGTTGGTGCACATTTAAAATTTTTAACATTGTACATCATTTACACATGACTATAATAATTGTTGTATTTTTCTGTTTCACATTACAGGACATAAATTATCTCATCAAGAAAAGCATCTTAATTGAAGCTGGAAATCCTACTCGATATCGTCTGCAAACAAGTAGAGACAATTTGGATCGATCTGAACCATACAGAAAAATGACCTTTAGAGAGAGAGATAAAAACAAACCCCATAAAACCATTCTGATGGTGGGAGAAACAGGAACAGGAAAAACAACCCTGATCAATGTGATGATCAACTACATGTTGTGTGTTCAGAGAGAAGACAAGGTTTGGTTTGAGATCACAGATGATCAGAGTGACCGAACATCAGCTCACACTCAGACCTCCAGCATCACTGTTTATGGGTTTTATCCACAAGAGAGTCCAATCGATCTAACAATCATCGACACACCAGGATATGGAGACACTCGTGGAGCTGAGAAAGATAAAGAGATCGCTGAGAGTTTGCTTAGCTTATATAAATCTACAGAAGGGATTCATGAAATACATGCAGTGTGTCTGGTGATTAATGCAACACAGAATCGACTCTCTGACAGACAAATATACATATTTGATGCTGTTCAGTCTTTATTTGGAAGAGATATTGCTGAAAACATTGTGTTGCTCTTCACACACTCAACTGGAGCTCGACCTAAAGCTGCCCTGAAGGCTGTTGAAGAGGATAAAATTAAGTGTGCTAAAAATGAACAGAATCAGCCGGTGTTTTTCCTATTTGACAACTGTCAGTCAGAACCTGCTGATGAAAACTTTGCAACGATCCAGAAACAATAGTGGGATCGCAGTTTTAGAGGAATGGCAGGATTGTTCAAGTTTCTTGACACAATAAAACCAAAAACCCTGATGATGACTCGATATGTGTTACTACAACAGAAACAGTTGGAGGCAAAAATGAACATTCTAAAATCACGTGTTGAAATGATGGAACTAAAGAAAATTGAGCTGAAACAAACTCAAGAAGATCTGGAGAAACACGAGAAAGTTGTCAGAGACAAAAAAATAATTTTGAGTATGAAGTTGACGTGGCCTACAAAGAGAACGCTGATATCGATTATTCTCTAGCCAGTTCGGCGTTGTGCTGCACAGTCTGTGAGGAGAACTGTCACTATCCAGGATGCTGGTGGATCACCAGTGTTTATATGTACAGTGTGATGTCAAAGAATCACTGTGTGCACAAATAAATGTCACTACAGCAAACATGTCTAAGCAGCACAAATATATGTAACAAAGACAAAGAAAGAGAAGAGGACATATGGGATGACGTGTCTGTGCTCAAGAGGCTGAAAGTAGAACTTCAAGAATTAGAGATGGAGAGAGTTAAGCTGGTGTTTGAAGCGTTTTACAGTGTGGATACTCTGGAGAAGATCGCTCTCAACACTGATTCAGTGATCATACTTCGACATGTTGATTTTCTGATTGAGAAGCTGAAGGAAATTAATGAGCCTGAAAAAGCTGAAATACTGGAAAACATCAAGAAGAGAGCAGGAGAAGAAAAGGGAGGAGCTGTAAAATCGAAATAGTACTTAAAAAAATCATGCAAAATGATTGCCTTAAAAACCCCGAAGTGAAATAGGAATATGCTTAGTTAGTATAGCTCACTTAAGAGTTCTAGTAACTAAAAAACAACTGTAGAGAGTACTTGATAATTTACTTTAGATTTACTCTTTACCATTGTTGTGTTTTGCATGCTGAATGTTGAAGTGTACAGTATGTGTGACTCAAGCATGGTCAACATTGTCACAAATATAGAGAGATTATATCAACTCAATTAAAAGTTTCACAATGTGTTTATGACTTAGGTGTTAGCAATAACATTTTAAAAGATCATTCAACATTATAAATAATCTAGTTAATGATTTAGTTAAAAGTAGTGAAAAAACTTTTTTTACTTCCCTTCCTTTGAAACCAAATAACTGTTATTTCTTGTTGCATTGCTGCTCAATAGAAATAGAATTACAATAATATAAATGAAGTTCAAAGTGCCCAAACAAAGGGAACCGAATTAACGAAATGGGGAGTTCAAACCAAAACAACAATCAAGATGGCTTTGAGAAATGAGTGACTGCAGATAGAGAAAGATAACTGCAGAAGTGGAGGAAATGAGGGAAAAGTCTATCAAGAAATGCCCCGCCTCAAAAACTCCGACTTTCTTTTTGTTTTTTGCTTGACAGAATGGCACTCCAATCAATTAAAGGCACACTATGCAAGATTTCCGTTTTACTCAAACAGCGACTGTGGAGAACTTGTATTTAAAGTTACTGTCGTAAATACCCCTCAGGCAGAGCATCTCTGCACTTACGGCCTGATCCCCTCGCTCCTGTATACCTGTACCTGTTCAGTCGGATGGAAGCGTCGGACATCTGTAATGTATTCTATGTAACGTGTAATACGTACTACGGAATGACGTGACAGGAAATAAACAAGAAGCATGGAGTTCACAAGCAACCTGCGTGTCGTCTGATTTGTTTAAGTAAAACAAACGACAATACATGGTGTCAGAAGTTGTAAGTGCATCGAAAGAAGAATGGCACAGTTACAGCCACCATCGAACCTATGTCTACAAGGAAATCTTTCAGAAAATTGGAAGATTTGGATACAAAAATTCGACTTGTTTTTGGTTTTAATTTTTCTGATTTCTTTTGTTTTAATTTCTTCTATGTAAAGCACTTTGAATTACCATTGTGTATGAAATGTGCTATATAAATAAACTTGCCTTGCCTTGCCTTGTTCCTTACGGCTAGCGGCATCGCGGAAAAGACTGAAAAAGTCCAGTGTGCCACATTTCTACATGTCGCGAGTGAGGAGGCAATTCAAGTTTTCAATACGTTTGAATTTAATGACGAAGACAGGGACAAAATCAACCCTCTCAAGCTAAAGTTCAAAAACTATTGTGAACCAAGAAAAAACCTACCTTACATTCGTCACATATTCTTCACGAGGGCTCAAGGACCGTCAGAGAATATCGATTCCTGTCACTGATCTAAAGAACAAAGCAAAAGACTGTGAGTTTGCAGAATTGCATGATTCTTTAATAAGAGATAGAATTGTGTGCGGCATAAAAGATGACACATTGAGAGCCAGATTGTTAAGAGAAGCAGATCTCACATTGGCAAAAGCTGTGGACATTTGTCGAGCGAATGAAATCACGTCCAGTCAGGTTAAAGCACTAAATGAAGAAGTTGACATGCATAAAATTAAGGCTGTAAAAATGAAAAAGAGTCATTGGATGCCAAAAGAAGTGCAACGTGACTTGAGTGACGACACAAAATGCAGTCGATGCGGTTACAAGCATGAGCAGAGAAAATGTCCCGCCTATGGTCAAACGTGCAGGATATGCAGTAAAAAAAATCACTTCGCAAAAATGTGCAAAATGGAGCGTAAACAGCCAAGAAAGATGAACACGCTTGAACAGACAGAGGAAGATGACAAAAATATGTTCCTGGGCACAGTGGATGTTCAAAGAAAAAATGAGAAAAGTATTCAAGCTGTTACCACAGAAACACGAGAAGAAAAGGAAAAGTGGTCTGAATTGCTAAAGATAAGAGACAAGAAAGTTAAATTTAAATTGGACACTGGTGCAGAATGTAATGTGCTCTCGTTAAAAACGTACAATTCGCTGGGTATAACAGAAAAGCTGAGTAAATCTACCTGCAAGTTACTTACATACTCTGGACACCAGATGTCGCCAGTGGGACAGAATCAGTTAACATGTGAGTACAAAGGTCAGAAGCACATTATACAGTTCCAGATTGTTGAAAGAGATGCTCCTGCAATTCTAGGAAGATCAACATGTCAATCATTAGGCTTGATACAAAGGATACATGAAGTGTCTGTTGAAAATGATGACATAATGAAAAATTATGAAGATCTGTTCAGTGGTCTAGGATGCTTTCCAGGATATCATCACATCGAAATTGATTCATCAGTAAAACCAGTTGTACATGCTCCACGGAAAGTTCCTGTCGCACTGAAAGAAAGAATAATTAAAGAACTGCACAAGATGGAAGAAATGAACGTCATTGCAAGACAAACAGATCCGACTGACTGGGTGAGTAGCATGGTGACAATTGTCAAACCAGACAAAATTCGAATATGTCTCGACCCTCAAGATTTGAACAAGGCAATCAAACGTGAACACTACCCACTACTCACAGTAGAAGAGGTCGTATCTAACATGCCAAAGGCTAAAGTGTTTTCTGTGCTTGATGCTAACCAAGGATTCTGGCAGATTAAATTGGACGATGACAGTTCCAAGTTGTGCACGTTCAACACTCCTATAGGAAGATACAGATTCCTACGTTTGCCATTTGGGATATCGTCGGCATCTGAAGTATTACAAAGAGCTGTAGCACAGATGATTGAAGACCTGGATGGTGTGATAAACATTGTGAATGATTTGCTGGTCTGGGGTGAGACAGTACAAGAGCATGATGCCAGACTGAGAAAACTGCTCCAGAGGGCAAGAGAGTACAACCTCAAACTAAACAAAAAGAAATGTCAAATCAGAACATCACAAATCAAATATATTGGTCATGTACTGACAGCAGAAGGACTGAAACCAGACGAAGAGAAGGTGAGAGCTGTAGTTCGGTTACCTACACCAGAAGACAAGCAAGATCTTCAAAGATTTCTGGGTATGCTGCAGTATCTCGCCAAGTTTATTCCCAACTTGTCAGAAGTAAGTGCTCCGCTCAGACAACTAATGGAGAATGATGTTGAATGGTTCTGGGGAAGCGAACAAGAGAAAAGTTTTCAGAAACTGAAAGCTCTAGCAACCAATGGACCAACGTTGAAATACTACGATGTAAACAAACCGTTAACATTGTCAGTAGATGCCATTTCTGAAGGCATGGGTGCAGTTTTGTTACAAGATCAGAGACCAGTTGCATATGGATCAAGAGCGCTCACAGATTGTCAACGTCGATATGCACAAATTGAGAAGAAACTGCTAGCGATAGTATATGGATGTGAAAAATTCCATCAAAATGTATATGGCAGAGAAGTTCAAGTAGAAAGCGACCACAAGCCCCTGGAGTGCATTTTCAAAAAACCTCTTCATCAAACTCCATTGAGACTACAAAGAATGTTACTCAGACTTCAAAGGTACAATCTAAAAGTCAGGTACAAGCCCGGTAAAGAAATGCACATAGCAGATGCATTGAGTCGTGCTTACCTTGATGAGTGCGACGAAGAACTGCTTGAAGAGGAGTTAGAGGTAAACTATATCACATCTCAGCTGCCTGTGACGGAAAAGAAACTGCAAGAGTTCAGAAAAGAAACAGCTGAAGATCCTGAAATGCAGAAACTGAAAGAATACAGCATAAAAGGATGGCCGACAGAAAAAAAGACTGTACACAGAGACGTACAGAAGTATTGGACACACAAAGAGGAAATAAGTTATACATCAGGGCTTGTGTTCAAAGCGTCCAAACTTGTAATACCAAACAAAATGAGAAAGCAGATGTTGGATAAAATTCATGAGTCACATCTCGGCATGGTGAAATCCAAAGAAAGAGCAAGAGACATCATTTATTGGCCGGGAATGTCAGATGAGATTGAGAAAATGGTATCTCAATGTGCCACGTGCAACACTCATCGAAACAGTCACACAAAAGAACCACTAATATCTCATGCTGTGCCAGACAGACCATGGGCAAAAGTTGGTACTGATTTGTTTCAGCACAATGGTTCTGAATATTTGATGTGTGTGGACTACTACTCCAAGTTTCCAGAGATTGCAAAGTTGAATGACACTACCAGCAAAGGTGTAATACTTGCAATGAAATCACTGTTTGCAAGACATGGTATACCTGATGTGGTAATATCAGATAATGGTCCACAATATGCCAGTCGAGAATTCAAGTGTTTTGCAGATAACTGGGAGTTCGAGCACAAAACGTCAAGTCCGAGATATGCTCAATCTAATGGACAAGCAGAAAGAATGATCCAAACCATCAAGGGAATGCTCACAAAGTCACAAGATGAGAATGGAGATCCATATATTGCGTTGCTGGAATACCGCAATACTCCACTAGATGGCATTGGTTTGTCACCGGCACAACTTCTAATGGGAAGAAGATTGAAAGCTAAACTGCCAACTTCAAGTAAATTGTTGACTCCCAAAGGATGTGAGAAAGTTCAAGAGAAACTCAAACAGAGGCAGTTAAAGCAAAAATTTTATTATGACAAAAACACCAAACAGTTGCCAGAGATATCACCAGGAGACAAAGTGAGAGTGCAGCAAGGACAAATCTGGAATCCTGCAACAGTTTTGAAGAAACATGACTCCCCGAGATCGTATGTTCTTTGCACACCAGATGGAAGGATCTACAGAAGAAACAGAAAGCATCTGTTAAAGACAAAAGAACAAAAATTTCCATCAGCACCTGATCAGGATGACTTTAACACCGAGCAAGAAACAAATGCAAAGTCAGAGAGAGAGATGAATCCTGATTTACCTGTCATGGTGAAACAAGCACATCGAAATGGTTCAACTGAAGAACAGACAAAGCCAAACATCATCACGAAATCAGGAAGAGAGATTAAAATGCCTTCTAGGTTTAGAGACTATCACATGCACTAGCATTTACTACAATGCATCAGAGTAAATGTTTATTCACATTAGTATTAATGCCTGTTTTGTGAAAGCATTAGTAAACGTTGAAATAAGTTAAAGAGTTGTTAAAAAAAAAAGGGGGATGTAATGTATTCTATGTAACGTGTAATACGTACTACGGAATGACGTAACAGGAAATAAACAAGAAGCATGGAGTTCACAAGCAACCTGCGTGTCGTCTGATTTGTTTAAGTAAAACAAACGACAATACAACATCAAACAGGCACAGATAAACTCAGAAGAAGTTTCACGATTTCATACAAATATTAGGCTACTGTATAATTGTATATGTGGCGTAAAGCAAGTCGTGATTCTCGTGAGATTTTGCGGGGCGCCACCTCTCAAACCTGCATTGTTGGTCTTGCCCCCCAATTAAATTACAATTAAATAAAGACATGAAGTAAAGTTAACAAAAAATTGTTAGTTAGAACAATTGTTGGATTTTACAGTGTAGATACTTCAAATAATGTGAGAAATAAACACAAATCATGCCTCAGCTCAAATGATGCTGAAACTCTCAAAATAGGATCTTGAAAATGTTTCTGCTTTGTTCAAAAGCATGTTCTGCACGTGACGTAAAGCTGTATTAACACTGAGCATAACTGCAATAGTTCATTATATATCATCAGCATAATACGAAGTTTCTACAGTAAGATACTATTGAAAATATAGCAATTGCTAAACATGACAGGTTTAAGGATACATAAGAGCACTGTTTCATATGTTAATCAATGGACTCTTATAAACAAATGACTTTATTTACTGAATTTGGCTTGTCAGTTTGCAAGCTTTGATGTGTGGCCATAAGTTCTTTTGCGACTTCTTCTGTCCATTATCTTAAGTAATACTGTGACGTTGAATTAAAACTATTCTGTCCTAATACTTTCCATAAGTTTCTAGAAAGTGTACTTTTTATTTTTATAATGTTAGTGTTAGTGTTGTATACTGTGTTAGTATTGCCAATGTACTATTAATACTGTGTTAGTATTTGCCACCATACAAATTCACCACACAGTGGACTCAATCACCTCCCTGTTATCGTTGTGAATGCCCAAACTATGACCAATAAAGTACTTTTTTCACCTGCAAGTGTGTTGAGTAGTCCCTTATTTAATTCAGCCTTCATACTGGTAGCCTACAATAGCTAACCAAAAAGTAACAGAGTAATAACATATATTGATAAGTAGCCAAAAAGTGTACTTTGTTTCTAATTTGAATAAACCCAAAGTAGAACTGAGCATGCTATAATCACAATAATAATATTTTAAAAGTATAATGTTTTTATATTTGTAAGACATTCAAAGTGCATTTTAAATGTACTTCTAACACAGATATGGTACACTTAATGCTTATTAATCAAGCATGTATATCATTACATACAGCGATATACTTCAAGTGTACAAAGTATACTTGAAGTGGTTCCATTTTAGCACGTAAAAGTACACTAAGTACACTTCAAATTGTGCTTTTCTACAATTAAATTACAACTAAAATATATTAAGTACAAAATTAGTTGTTCCAAAATAGCATGCTTCAAGTTAAGTAATCATTAACAAACTTGAAGTATACTGATGATTAGTCTGGCTTTAAGTATGCTCAAATATGCTAAGATTTAATATACTTAACACATTTATTTTTCACCTGGGAATACTGTAAAAGCAACAAATAGTCAGTATATTATTTAGCATAAAATGATGTGCATGTAAAATTATGGTCACTAAGAGGCTGTTTATGGAGTGCTGAAATTGTATTAATCACTGCTGCCATCTACAGGCCATTTGAGTGTCATCCTTCAGGTGAAATACAGACATTTCAGTGATGAAAGCTCTGCTTTAATATAAATCTGGGCTCTACTGTTCATTTCATAAGTGTCTATGATAAATACGAATATACAGAGTGAATATGAAATGGTATCTCACTTATAATATCAATAAAAATTGTAAAATCAATAAAAAAGTTTAACTAGCAGTTTTGGTTTTGTCTCAGCATTTTATGTTCATCACTCAACTGCAAAATACTTCAGTAACCCTGCAGGAATCACCAGTTCTTCTCTGCTTTAAAGACACATACGTAAATCTTTAATTCTTAAACTTAAAAGTTGGCCTCAAATGACTCACAACACCAACAAACAACTCTGAACATATAAACTTACGTTGCAAAACTTTGCTGTACAAACAGACAAAATTTGACAATGACATACTTTTTTCGATTAAAATACTATTTTAACATGGTGATTCAAGAAAGATGATGATGAAGATGATGATGATGATGAGGTATCAACACAGGGTTTATTTAAACAACACAGAACAAGATTAATGTGCATAATACCGGATACTAAACAGGACGGTCTATGTACTTTTTGATCATTTCATTTCCTGTTTGGAATGGAATAACGAGAAATGAAAACCAGTTTGTTTATTCGTTTTTTTTTGTGTGTAGTTAAAAAAAAGAGAGAGATTTTGGCTTGATTTTTCATTTTTCGTTTGTGCTTTACAAATCGGTTTGGTTCGATATTTCATTTGCGCACGTGGGCAGCACTGAAACGCCCCTTTCATCTGATTGGTCAAACCTTCAGTACGAGCTTTTCTTTCTGTCAGGCCAGAGTCGGCGCCAGAGCAGATCTACTGGAGGGGCATTGGGTCATCGGGGGGGGGGGGGGGGGGGGGGGGGGGGGGGCACTGCCGTTTGAGAAATATTTTGACGCAAAAAAACGAAACAACTTTTATTATTATTATTATTATTAATAATTATTATTTGCGAATTTCCCCACCACTTTTTGTCAGGGTCGATATTGTCCCCACCACTTTTTAAACATCTCGCGGCACGGATGTACCAATACAAATACATAAAACATCACCAGTTAACTAGCAGAGCATTCATTTATTAAATAAGAGGCGATCTAGCACGCTGAAATGTATTGTTTTTGAAATCATGTGATCAAAGTGCTCGTTGACTGCGATCAGTGGTCCTGATAAAGTGTTCTCTTGTGGCTCGCACTGCCGCGCACAGTCTTCACACGGACGCGAGTTTCAATCCGTTGCGGAGAAATCTCTATTCGTTCCGGTAAAATCACAAAGTAAAATGCATACAAACGTCACGTGTCCCTGCTTGATATACAACCACTGATAAACATAATCGGTTTCAATGAGGAGAAAAAAAACGATACGAGCAATGGACCATTAAAGCACATACAAATTAGGTCTCATTAAACGACAAATTAAACACAATGTACTATTTAAATAGATTGCTGGACATCGGTATTGTATAGCCTACATCTGATTAATGATTTAGCATTGTATTAGCAACTGTGGTAGGAGGGGCATCAATGACCGCTAGGGGGGCACGGCCCTCAAATGCCCCACCATAGCGCCGGCACTGTGTCAGGCAGAATAAGAGTCAGTACGAGTGCGGCACTGACAAATGCACTTTAATAAAATAATGTCTGAAACCACTCACTGTTAACTACGAATAGTATTTGAAGCAGAAATATGTTGCAGGTCAAGCGACCCCATTAATGTGAGCCACAGTAGGCCTACATATGACCAAAGAGTAGCCTATAGAAGAACAAGAGGCTGTTTTCGGTAACAGCCACTAGGTGGCGCTTCAGTAGCGCGGACGCCATTTTGGGGTGAAGATTCCTACTGGAGTTACTGGACAACAGCACAGACAAAAGTTTTTTGAGGTAGTTTTTTCTTGAATTATTGAGTATTGCATTCTATGCAACTTCACACATTTACTACTATTATTAGTTACCAACTCCACTAGGCCTGAAATATATTTTGTGCGTTTTAATCCCCTGGATCATGCTTCAAACATGATGATTGAACACGATGCATTGCTGTGTCCGTTAGCTTGCCACTTTTGTACAGTTGCAGTGTTTTTGTTTACATAGTCTTGCTTTAACGGTCATTGATATACGATATAAGAAGTTTACTGTAAAGCTATTCTATTGCTGTTATATAGGCTATTTGTTGTCCAACATTTACATTTTAGTACAATTACATTTATTTGCTGAATTAATTTATTTCATTGATAACTTATTTTTGTAACGTTGTGTACCTCCTGGGAAACGGTCTAACGTTATTTTAACGTTATGAACTCATATCACTTTATTCCATGATTTCATGCATAACCTTGTTAATTAAAAAATATCTTACATTGAGTGTCTCTGCTGACCTCTTGTGGAAAATAAACAATTTAACATGATATTTCATGACTCTAGCCACTAGATTGCGTTATAGCTGTATATGCAGCAAATGAGCTGTTCCTCTGAGTCCTAAAGTCAGTTCCGTAATGCAGTCAGATACACAAGTAAACATTATAAAAAAAACGTTTTGTTAAAGTTTTAGCATTTTTAGTATGAATTTTCAGCATTTTTAGAGTACTGAAGTATTCCTCGCATACCATTAATTTCTAAGGAGGTCAAATTGACCCATCAGGGAAGGATTTGTTACTTTTTTTATTACGACCATACACTTTTATTACAAAAATATAAAAAAGTACAATCTCACAAACACTCATAAACACATATCTATTATAGGTTTGCTCATTCTTTCAATATATTCCTGTTCAGAGTGACCCTGAGTATTACTGTATTTATTTTCAAGTCATTGGCAAACACCCCAATCATCAAAGTGCATTCTATGACTACACCATGTCCCATTTTCAAACACTCATAAAAAGTGTTCCTTTATAGGTTTACTCATTCTTTCAATATATTCCTGTTCAGAGTGACCCTGTACTTGAACAGTTTAAAGTGTAATGGCCATTCAGGAAGCAGCTTCTGAATTGGGACGCAGCAAACCAGCTCTGGCCATGATCTTGGCTAAGCCGAAAATACATGACTGGAACATGCTCACCATGTCCTCCAGTAAAATATAAAACAAAATAATGGCAATAGCCAATTCTGGCTCCATAGCTGTAGCTATGAGAGTTCCTAATAAGCTTAAAATAATCTTTAAAATACCTTGGCTCATTCCTATGCAAAATCTTTCTTGTTAATCTCAGTTTCAACTGTCTCACCCTATTTTCGACTGTCAACCACTTTAAATTCTTAAGTTCAAAAGAGCCAACATGGTTCCTATTTTTAATGTTTAAAATCAACCTGACTAATTTATTCTGTGCTGTTTGGAGTTGAACTTTTATCCTCTTGGGGGTACTACTGTACCATGTAGTACAGGCATAATCGAAGAGTGGCTGAATTAGAGCATTTGCTAACATTAGTAAAGTTTCTTTATTTAAAAAATGAGCCTTACGTGTTAGAAATTTAATTCTTTTTCCAGTGAATTAATTCATTTGAATGGTAACAGCATAGTTTCTTATTATTTAAATTGAATTTATTGATCAAATTTAAGAATTTAAAAGGAAAGATGAAGCATATATTTAAACCGATTAGGGAAAAATACTCTTTATAAATGTTAGAATATCATAAATATGCAGATTTAAATATGTAAAAGCTATCTGAACACTGATGAGAATATTGAGTCAGAATAAATTATATTTACAAAAAAAAGAAAAAAAGAAATCCTATTTCTGGACAAGCTATTTTTTTACTTGGACAAGTGAATGACCGATTTACTTGTTCCAAGGATGAAAAGCCTTAATGTTGAGCCCTGAGTTAAATTTTATATAGGCCTAGTATTATGTTATTGTGGCGAGCTATGAACATCCAGTTAATTTTCTTGTCATTAAATACATGCATCACCATTTAAAAACCTTAATGTAGTTGAAATGTCTGACATTGACCAAAGCAGATTTTTCTGAAGTCTGTTCTAAACTATAATTCAAAAACTTCTTAAAATTACAACATAAACTCAATTCAGTTTGTCCAAGTTACAGAGTTGGAAAAAAAAATCAGGAATGAGCCAGTTTTCTCAATTTTATTATCATTAATCTCCATGTTATTTGAAAGATTTTGATCAAATAAACATAGTTTGACTTTGTGTGAAATGTCAGTCTCTGCCGCTCTCTCCTGGACAGGGAAATATTTTTGTATATTCCAAAATTGAGAGGAACATAATGACTGATAATCGATCACCATTTTCTATCTTTTCACCATCATTTTCATTGTTTACTTCCATGATGCTTGCTTCCAGTAATACATATAATAAAAAGTCAGTGGTTTAAACTCTATAATCACCAAAAAAAAAAAAAAATCACTTTGTTGACGGGTGTAAATGAAGTGCACCATTACAGGGACTACGGAGAACATTTTTCAATAGCATTCTTTTTCCATCCAGTTTTTGCTCTGTTTTGCTATACAAGTGAATATTATAGAGACAGTTTAATACACTGAGTGTTACAGCATCAAATCAGCTTGGGCAAACCAGTGAATGTCCAGTGACAGGAGAGGAGTAAAGAGCCAGAGTCATGGATTAGATTCACTCTATGTTTATTGCTTCATCAAAAGGAGAATGTAGTCACACTTGCATGTCAGTATATCTCTATCAAATATAACACAAAGGCCTGCGCAAAATGACAAAGATACAATGTAACAGAAACAGGCTTTGAATGAAAGATTCGGAGATGTGGAGATCTGGCAATGAAGTGGAAACAAGGTTCCCGGTCAGTTCTAATAGTTCTAGTTTCAGGGAAATATGTTCACTCATTCCCCACTTCTCATGCAGAATCTTTCTCTAGGGGCATTCACTCATTTCTCAAAGTCATCTCCAATGTTAAATTGTCAATACAACTGACATTTTTGAGAGAACATCACATAAGTAAACTTCATAAATTTATTGATGCTGAGTTCCTAAAATTGTTTTATTTTTCTAAAAGTGTATAGCTAACGAATATTAAATATCATCAACTACTCAAAACGAGGTTATCAAATTTGAAACTAAATGTTTTTGCAACCATGTTGGCATGAATGAAAATGTATAATTTTTCAATTAACTTTGAAAACCTAGAACTTAGATAATTAGTATGGGCTGCTTTTGTTCCATACGACTTAATTAATCATTTTGTGTTAGCCAAAGTGCCAAGGGTGTTTCCGAGTCTGATGGACACGTGAGAGCAGCTGAGGTAAAAGTCCATGAAAAAAGCTTTATCAGACCTGTAGTAAAGTTCATTAAGTGCCTAAATTGCCAAAAGGATTCAGATTCAACTGGAGCACATTTACAGTAGCCTACAGGTGCTGTTCCAAAAGCAGCACAAAACCGCGCTATGTAGTGTCCACTGAGATCGTGCACGAGACAGAGTGTTTGTGGGCTATCTGTAAGCTGCGCATCCCTAAATAAGGGGAGTGGCAACGCTTATAGCGTCCACAGTGTCTCACTCATTATGTGCCGGGGAAGAGAAGCACCTGTTGCATTAGCAATCAGGGAGCAAAGCTATCCACAGTATTCCCGCGCCCCATGAAGCTTTGCGTGAATTATGGGTGTAACTTCCGTTAAGCTGTAAACACTATCAGTGAAAGACTATAGCTCTATGGACGCAATAATATATATATATATATATATATATAAATTAAACCGTGTAAAATGACATATTATTCTACTCACCCTTCAACCATTGAACATTAAAAGGACATTTAAAAGTGTAAAAGCATCAATAAGGTATTTTCAACAGACCATGAATAATCTCTGAAAAAGCATCTTTCCACAGCAAAATCGGTCGGATAAAAATCACTGTGGTAATCTGTATTATGTAACATACGCCTTAATAATAAAAAATGTTTTACTTCAGCATTGCGTGATACTATTTTAAAGCGATTTCAGTCATTTTGACACATAATAAATTGTATTTACTTGTGAAACCAAACCTGGAAAGAGACGTGAGGATTTGGGGAGGATTCCAGTGAATTATTAATGGTGTACATCGTAAATTAAATCAGGAGAACAGACCACAAATGTGCAGTACATCTTGACCTTTATCATACTATTACAGCGAAATTCAAAAGTAAAAAAAGAAAATAATCATGAGGAAATGCAGAGCTCTTACTATATTCTTGTTATAACATGTCACGTTAAAATACCAAGTGTTACGTTATTCTCATGTTATTCTTAGATAAAACATGAAAGAAAACTGATAGCTCGTCCAGTCAAACTGACGGATCAGCTTTATTTGTAGGGCAATTTTATGATTTGAAATGATTCGTTTCAGTCTTTTTGAATGGGAGTTCCCCAAACCGGAAGTGCCACCCATAATTCAGAACGCAGTAAACCCGTCAGGAATAAGGTGGATAAAGGTATGATGTATTTGTTTTTTGCAGTCGGCAGTCCCAATCAATCCCATTCAAAAATCCACACGTTCTGGCGGCGACGGCAGGGTAGACTTCTCCTTCTCCTTCTCCTGGTAATCCATGATTTGGCACAAAATACTCGTCATACAAACGGACGAGGCGTTTATACTTGACACGCTCGCCGTTGTGCTACTCTGTGAAACGACAGGGGGCGACTCGGAGTAATTCTCCTCTAAACCACCAGGAATCAGCAGTGAAGAAGTAGTTTGCCGTTTATTAGTGGTTTATTACAGTTTTTCTCAATTGTTTACGCACAAATTCTGGTACTTGAGACACAATGAGCACAACATGTAACTCATTCACCAACCCCCTGGACCAATTCAGCTAAACTACAAGCACAATTCCTGCTTTACACTCAAATTGCAGTTCTAAAACACACTTTTTCAAAACACTACACACAATTCTCTGCTTTTGGCACAATTTTCATGCAGAAAATATCTCGTTTTCACAAGGAGCACACTGCCATTCAAATATGCACACTGACTCATCACAAGGGCAAACACCATCACACAGTTTTACAGTTAGCACTCAAAGAGCTTTAGCATAAAAGGGCAACAGGCGAGCTCTTCAATGGAGCAATGGATGCCAACATTGGAAACTTTTTTTTAACTGTAACTGTGTACAGTAAATTCTTCTGTTGTTTTGTACGTAGTGTATGTGCAACTTTGTGTTGGTTGGGAATGGGATGTACACTGTGTACATTGCTTTTGTGGGAAAAATAAAATATATTTGTTATCGTGTATTTGTGTGTTCTGAGTATAAAAACAATATTCTCAAATATTTTACAACACACTTATGTATATACTGTCTGTAGTAAGTGTAACACTGAACAAAAAAAGGCCTAAGTCATTATGATGAATGGAGAAGAAGTGTTTTCCATTCATCATAAGTGTTTTACATTGAGCACATCAGTGTTCAACTGGTTTTTATAAATGTCTATTCATATGATGGTTTGTGTGTGGCATTTGAAAACAAAATACCATTTTGAGAATAAATAACATTGATTTGAATGTAAAGTTTCATTTTGCAGGAGAATTGAGGGGTTTTGCCCATTGTGTGTGTGTTTTTTGATTTGTGTGTAGAGTTCTGAGAATATGAGGCATTCTTTCAGAAAATGTGTGTAAACAATCGAGAAAAACTGTATTGCTAATTCATAAAAGAGTAAATGCAGTAGGTTTATTGTAGCCTACTTTCACTGCATGTAAACTAGTTAAACAACTGAAGCCTTATTGGAGAGTGTTTAAACCTTAATTTCATCAGCAGGGCTTATTTCTGCTATTGTAGGCTTACTATTTAAATGTAACCAATTACTTTAGACAAGTGCAAACTAGGTGCTTAATGCAAATGTATTCCTGTTCACAAAATGAGATTTTATGGTCGCCCATCAATGCAAATGTCTCTGTGTATAGAAGGATCATAAACATTCTGGTACAGATCGTACCAGTTCGGCCAGATTAGACTCGAAGTCGTTCATCTTCGGATGCGGCGCCGCGCGCGATGTTACAATAAGTGCCGTGCACACCGCCAGGCGAAATGGGGTCTTGTGGACCCAAATCGCACGACCGCCAATGTCATTTTTGCCGCGCGCACCTTCTTGCTCGTGCGGACGCGTCGAGTATACACAAGTCTTAAGTAAGCCAGCAGTGCACTTATTTGGCTGTTGTTGATGTGTGTGTTGGTATTGGGTTGTTCGCTGGGGAGGCCCTACTTTATGTGTGTAATTACTGGTCTCCCAGCGCCCTTTGTGTGTAAAGTGAGCGTGTGTGTGAGGAAGGGGGTAGGAGAGCAGGTTGTTATCCTCCATATGCCTTTTATACTGTATATTGACGACGGCTCTGTATTTAGCGTGAGTGGTATTGAGGGTATGTCCTGATATTTGGTGTGTATTTATTGGTGTGGTATTTAAGTGATTTTATGTTTTTTAGGTTTGTAGTGCAATTAAATTATGCATGTTAGGTGATCACATGAATTGATTTAATGCATGTAAACAACCTTTGAAACCCTGTGCTGAATATATTGTCCTGTTTGTTGATGCTTTATTCTTCATTAAGTCTATTAATGAAATGTCATCATTAAAATACATGATTAGAGTTGCAACTGCCTTTGTATCAACCTGTTGCCCCCCCCCCCCCTTTAATCCTATGATTGTCCAAAATAAAATTGTTATTTATATCTGATGAATTGTATACTTGAGTGTTTTCCTTGGTTATTGAGCCTCAGAAAATCATTAGTCCAGTAGAGAACCTGTAAATCACTCTTGTTTCCGAATTGGGGTGGTTACATATCTGTGTGCGTTAGAGAGTTCAATATTATTTTAAAGTACTACTGTACTACAGTAATGAAAGATATGCTTCATATACAATAATTCCACATACTTTGCACAGGCTGTATTTAGCATGTCTCGGAAATATTCTGATTGTGTTTTCTTTATTGGGAATTAAGCAATATATTAATCTCTCTCCAAGCATCATTCAAACATATCTAAAAAGAGACACTTTAATTTTGTGAATCAATTTTTATGTATTCTCACATAGACATATTTAGCAGTATTTGAGGCATATATTGGAGTACGCCTATATGTGATTTTATCATTTCACCCCTTGGTGGCGCTGTTAAAAAGCAAATTGTCTGTGAGAAAGAACTGTAATATGCCCTTATATCTTTAATAAATGCATTTTTAAGAGTTATCTGATTTATTGTCAAGTAACGCTGATACCATGCACTGTCATATGGACCTAAAAATATATGAACATTAAAATAAAGGCAAATGCCTCAAACCCTTTTACCAAAATAGAAAAAAACATGTTTATAGAAATGCATAAAATGATTGTTTGAATCTTTCTATAGCTTAGACGCACTGACTGGTATTCAGCCTATCAGAATCACAAACAAAGGCATATTTTTTGTTGAGCATGATATTCTGTGAAGTAAAACAATAATTTTCCAAAGAGGAACTTGTCAGGCAGGACCTAAGTGGAGATTTATTAAACAAGAACAAAGAAATATTTCAATATACTGTACAGGAAAAATATTAGAACTATATGACTAATTACTAACCAGGGACTAGTGAACACAAACACAAGATGCAGTAAAAGCAACTAAAATCTTCAAATCATTTTTCAGATTGTGACAGCATCCCAAAAGAGACTTATAAGGGCAAATATATATTTATATATATATTTGAGAGAGAGAGAAAAAGAGAGAGAAGAGAAATAAGGATTACATATTAACGATTGACAAGCTAATGTTTTTTTTGTCTCTGCACACATTTTCTCAAAACAACACAAACATTTGGGTAAATTGCAATATTTAGCCAGGCTTGTCAACTTTTTGTAACAGTGTGTGTGTGTGTGTGTGTGTGCGTGTGTGTGTGTGTGTCAAATATGTATATTTGTCTGTCAGAGAGTCAATATTAATGTGCCATAATCACTGTATACTTTCAAAGTGCAATTTTCTAATTTTCTGATTTAATATAAAAGTTTTCTAACTTTTCATGTATTTCAGCACTTTGTGTTTTTCTTCTCCTGCTCTCTTCTTGATGTTTTCCAGTATTTCAGCTTTTTCAGGCTCATTAATTTGCTTAAGCTTCTCAATCAGAGAATCAACATGTTGGAGTGTGTTCAGAGAATCAGTGTTGAGAGCGATCTTCTGCAGAGTATCCACACAGTGAAACGCATCCATCACCAGCTTAACTCTCTCCATCTCTAATGTTTGTAGTTCTTCTTTCAGCCTCTTGACCAAAGACTTACCATCCCTAACTTTAATTATATTATCATCATATTTCTTCTTCAAATCTTCATTTGTCCTCTTCTCCTTCTTCGTCTTTGTTTCATATATTTTCGCTTCTTTGACGTGTTTACTGTAGTGGCATTTATTTGTGCACACTGTACAGTGTTCATCTTTCATCACATGGCACCATGAGAGGCCGCTGGCCCACCAGCATCCTGGATAATGACAGTTCTCCTCACAGACGCTGCAGCACATCGCCTTACAGGCTTTAGAGCGATCAATACCAACCTTCTCTTTATAGGACACGTCAACTTCACACTCAAAGTTCTTGTTTTCTTCAACAACTTTTCTGTGTTTCTCCAGATCTTCTTGAGTTTGTTTCAGCTCATTCTGCTTACGGTCTATCTTATGAATGTGTGATTTTATATCAGAGATTTTTGCCTCCAACTGCTTCTGTTGTTCCAACACATCTTGGGTCATCTTCACAGTTTTTGGTTTTATGTTGTCAAGAAATTTGAAAAATCCTGTAATTCCTCTAAAACTGAGATCCCATGATTGCTTCAGCATTTCATCTTCTTCATCAGCAGCTTCTGACTGACAGTTGTCAAACAGTAAATACACCGGCTGATTCTGTTCATTTTTAGCACACTTTATTTTATCCTCTTCAACAGCCGTCAGAATATTTTTAGGGATCGCTCCACGTGAGTGTGTGAGAAGCAAGACGATATTTTCAGCAGTATCTCTTCCAAATAAAGACTGAACAGCATCAAATATGCATATTTGTCTGTCAGAGAGTCGAGTCTGTGTTGCTTTAATCACCAGACACACTGCATGTATTTCATTGATCCTCTTAGATTCAATTAAACTAAGCAAACTCATGCCGATCTCTTTCTCAGCTCCACGAGTGTCTCCATATCCTGGTGTGTCGATGATTGTTAGATCAGTTTGAGTCTCTTGTAGATAAAACCCATAAACAGTGATGCTGGAGGTCTGACTGTGAACTGATTTTTGGTCACTCTGATCATCTGTGATCTCAAACCAAACCTCGTCTTCTCTCTGAACACACAACATGTAGTTGATCATAGTGTTGATCAGTTTTGTTTTTCCTGTTCCTGTTTCTCCCACCATCAGAATGGTTTTATGGGGTTTGGTTTTGTCTCTCTCTCCAACGGTAATTTTTTTATATGGCTCAGATTGATCATGAGAGTCTGGTGTTGGTGTCAGATGGTATCGAGTGGGGGTCCCCTCCTCTATTACACTACTTTTCTTGATGATTGCATTAAATTTGTGTAATCCTGGTTCTAAACTGGCCATTTTTTGTCTGTAATATAAAGAAAAAAATATAACAAAAAAACATGTAAAATGTAAATAATAATACTAAAATATAGGCTACCAGTTCATTTTTTTAATGAGGCAAAATGATGCATCTCATCATCACCAGAATAAGTTTAAAAGAAACTTTGAAAGAAGAGTAAAAGTCCTGCATGTGTCAGGTCAGCATAGGCTATACAATCCACAGAATATCTCTACGCCTGAAGATAACAACTTCTCACCAATATAAAACCCATAACAAACAGACAAATGTATACCCACAACAGTTTATTCCACAAAATGAAAAAAATAAATGACTATAAAAGTATTCCTAATGACTTGTGGCTTCAGAATACATGAAATGCAGTGCATGATCGCTTTGTGTGAGAAACTGAGTAAAACTGCTGAAATCCTCTGAGAATCACTCTCTGGCAATCATATCTTTCAAAAGATAAATCCGAACTTTAGCATGTCAAAATCAGTCACGACACACTTAAAAGCCAATGACATCTGACATCAAAGCTGTAATAATGTGTGTTATTTTAACAATATGGAAAATGGGCACAATGATCAAATTTGAGTCTGTTCCTCTTAAAAACAAGAATTGGAAAACTACAGTCATTTGGAATAATTGTATAGTGCTTTTTTGGTATAAATTATTGTGACTTTATTTGTATCTGCCTTAAAGTCTGCACACATAAAAGGACAGTGGGAAGCATTCTTACTTCTCATCAGAATCTGTCATGACTGGTTCAGGTTCGAAGTCCTTCAAGTTCCCAAGCAAATTATTGCTAAAGAAAGAAAATATACGTAACATTTTTGACAACAATCACCAGTTCACAAAGACATAAATGAAACAGTTTTTTCTGTTAACTGAATTCATATTTTTTTATATTAAAATTATTGGGAACATAAAATATATCCTTCTCTTTGTCCTATTTCTGTATTTATGAGCCCTAGGTATTAACAATTATCTACAATATACAACTCACAATTTGACATAATAAATATCATCATAACACTACACTGAGAAACATCGTCTATTGAAGAGCAATACACATTTACTTACAATATTACCTGTTTGTTGAAGTGCGTCTTTGTCTAACTCACTTCAGGTGCTTGCAGACAGCAAGAAACAGTTGTATTTATACACTGGCCAACACCCTTTTTTTGAAGGTCACATGATTTAGAAGAAAGTGTAAAATCCCGTAGCAAGCATGAAGTTGATAAAATGTATATACATTTAATGGAATGCCATCATATATTCTCTTGTTTTATCAACTTCATGCTTGCTACGGGATTTTACACTTTCTTCTAAATCATGTGACCTTCAAAAAAAGGGTGTTGGCCAGTGTATAAATACAACTGTTTCTTGCTGTCTGCAAGCACCTGAAGTGAGTTAGACAAAGACGCACTTCAACAAACAGGTAATATTGTAAGTAAATGTGTATTGCTCTTCAATAGACGATGTTTCTCAGTGTAGTGTTATGATGATATTTATTATCTCAAATTGTGAGTTGTATATTGTAAATAATTGTTAATACCTAGGGCTCATAAATACAGAAATAGGACAAAGAGAAGGATATATTTTATGTTCCCAATAATTTTAATATAAAAAAATATGAATTCAGTTAACAGAAAAAACTGTTTCATTTATGTCTTTGTGAACTGGTGATTGTTGTCAAAAATGTTACGTATATTTTCTTTCTTTAGCAATAATTTGCTTGGGAACTTGAAGGACTTCGAACCTGAACCAGTCATGACAGATTCTGATGAGAAGTAAGAATGCTTCCCACTGTCCTTTTATGTGTGCAGACTTTAAGGCAGATACAAATAAAGTCACAATAATTTATACCAAAAAAGCACTATACAATTATTCCAAATGACTGTAGTTTTCCAATTCTTGTTTTTAAGAGGAACAGACTCAAATTTGATCATTGTGCCCATTATCCATATTGTTAAAATAACACACATTATTACAGCTTTGATGTCAGATGTCATTGGCTTTTAAGTGTGTCGTGACTGATTTTGACATGCTAAAGTTTGGATTTATCTTCTGAAAGATATGATTGTCAGAGAGTGATTCTCAGAGGATTTCAGCAGTTTTACTCCTTTCCTCACACAAAGCGATCATGCACTGCATTTCATGTATTCTGAAGCCACAAGTCATTAGGAATACTTTTATAGTCATTTATTTTTTTCATTTTGTGGAATAAACTGTTGAGGGTATACATTTGTCTGTTTGTTATGGGTTTTATATTGGTGAGAAGTTGTTATCTTCAGGCGTAGAGGTATTCTGTGGATTGTATAGCCTATGCTGACCTGACACATGCAGGACTTTTACTCTTCTTTCAAAGTTTCTTTTAAACTTATTCTGGTGATGATGAGATGCATCATTTTGCCTCATTAAAAAAATGAACTAGTAGCCTATATTTTAGTATTATTATTTACATTTTACATGTTTTTTTGTTATATTTTTTTCTTTATATTACAGACAAAAAATGGCCAGTTTAGAACCAGGATTACACAAATTTAATGCAATCATCAAGCAAAGTAGTGTAATAGAGGAGGGGACCCCCACTCGATACCATCTGACACCAACACCAGACTCTCATGATCAATCTGAGCCATATAAAAAAATTACCGTTGGAGAGAGAGACAAAACCAAACCCCATAAAACCATTCTGATGGTGGGAGAAACAGGAACAGGAAAAACAAAACTGATCAACACTATGATCAACTACATGTTGTGTGTTCAGAGAGAAGACGAGGTTTGGTTTGAGATCACAGATGATCAGAGTGACCAAAAATCAGTTCACAGTCAGACCTCCAGCATCACTGTTTATGGGTTTTATCTACAAGAGAGTCAAATTGATCTAACAATCATCGACACACCAGGATATGGAGACACTCGTGGACCTGAGAAAGATAAAGAGATCGCCATGAATTTACTTGGGTTAAGCAAATGTGACGACTGCATCCAGACACTAGACGCCGTGTGTCTGGTGATTAAAGCAACAGAGAATCGACTCTCTGACAGACAAATATACATATTTGATGCTGTTCAGTCATTGTTTGGAAGTAATATTCATGAAAGCATAGTTTTGCTCCTCACACAATCACGGGGAGCGATCCCTAAATCTGCCCTGACGGCTGTTGAAGAGGCTAAAATCAAGTGTGCAGTGAATGAACAGAATCAGCCGGTGTATTTCCTGTTTGACAACTGTCAAGGAGAGACATTTCATGAAGAATATCAGATGATCCAAAAGCAATCATGGGATCTCAGTTTTAAAGAAATTACAGGATTTTTCAAATTTCTTGACAACATAAAACCAAAAACCGTGAAGATGACCCAAGATGTGTTGGAACAACAGAAGCAGTTGGAGGCAAAAATCTCTGATATAAAATCACACATTCATAAGATAGACCGTAAGCAGAATGAGCTGAAACAAACTCAAGAAGATCTGGAGAAACACGGAAAAGTTGTTGAAGAAAATAAGAACTTTGAGTATGAAGTTGTAGTGCCCTATAAAGAGAAGGTTGATATTGATCGCTCTAAAGCCTATCAGGCGATGTGCTGCAGCGTCTGTGAGGAGAACTGTCATTATCCAGGATGCTGGTGGGTCAGAAATCTCTCGTGGTGCCGTGTGATGAAAGATTATCACTGTACAGTGTGCACAAAGAAATGCCACTACAGTAAACACGTCAAAGAAGCAAAAATATATGAAACAAAGACGAAGAAGGAGAAGAGGACATATGGAGATTTGAAGAAGAAATATGATGATAATATAATTAAAGTTAGGGATGGTAAGTCTTTGGTCAAGAGGCTGAAAGAAGAACTACAAACATTAGAGATGGAGAGAGTTAAGCTGGTGATGGATGCGTTTCACTGTGTGGATACTCTGCAGAAGATCGCTCTCAACACTGATTCTCTGAACACACTCCAACATGTTGATTCTCTGATTGAGAAGCTTAAGCAAATTAATGAGCCTGAAAAAGCTGAAATACTGGAAAACATCAAGAAGAGAGCAGGAGAAGAAAAACACAAAGTGCTGAAATAGATGAAAAAACCTCAGCTAGGTAAATAAAATCATAAAAGTGCACTTTGAAAATGATAATTCATTGATCAAAGCTGTTCATATACAGCATTTGTGAGTTTGACAAGAATGTTGGTAAACACTGGCTCTTTTTCACAAATGTATGTGTTGTCTAGAGAATATATATGCAGAGACAATAAAACTAATTTACATATCAAAACTGTATATTAATATTTAGTCCACTGTAGGTAAGGCCACATTTTCCTCTTGAATAGTGAAAGTCTTGGGATGCTGTTACACAAATACCGTGAGCTGTTCTCCAGTATTCCCAGGACTACAGTAGTTTTGTCTTTAGTTTCCTGCCTCATTGTTATTACCACGTCTTACTGTATTTGTTGTGCTTATCATTTATAGTAATTTTTTCCCCATGGTCTTTTTGATTCTCAGAGGATTCTGATAATGGAGGATGTATCTTTTGTATTTTTTGTACGCTATTTTAAAAAAAGTATTTTGGTTTGGTTAATTTTGCCTTCTGTATTGTCCAATGCACTTTTCTTTCTTCAATAAATCTGCACTTGAAAACTTCCTTCTGGTGAACTAGTTTTTACAGTGCTGTAATGCAGAGGATCACAAACCACCTCTGATCAAACCAGTCATGAATCCTCTGAGCACAAGCTTAAGGATATCTACTAACATAAAATTAAATTGATTAATATCATTATCAATATCACAATAAATCATGCTGCTATAAGACCCTATCAGTTGTTTGACTCACCCTTTTGCAAAATTGTGGAAGAATCTGAAAAAATAAAACGTAGACAACAGTATTTAGTTTTCCAAACATATTGTTATGCAAATGCTGAAACATAATTTTAAATATAGTGCAATCTTATTTAAACACAATATTATTCAATAAATAAATATCCTATAAGCATTTATGAATTTTGAGCTACATTAAAACTTCTGTATTTTTAAAAGTGCTTGAACTGCTCAGCCTTTCATTTTCGAAAAGCACAAAAAAAGTGTTTCTGAGCCAACAAACCACTCTTCAACAAACCACTCTTCAACAAACCACTCTTCAACAAAACACTCTTCAACAAAACACTCTTCAACAAAACACTCTTCAACAAAACACTCTTCAACAAAACACTCTTCAACAAAACACTCTTCACTCTTCAACAAACCACTCTTCACTCTTCAACAAACCATTCTTCAACAAAACACTCTTCAACAAACCATTCTTCAACAAAACACTCTTCAACAAAACACTCTTCAACAAAACACTCTTCAACAAAACACTCTTCAACAAAACACTCTTCAACAAAAAACTCTTCAACAAAAAACTCTTCAACAAAACACTCTTCAACAAAACACTCTTCAACAAAACACTCTTCAACAAAACACTCTTCAACAAAACACTCAACAAAACACTCTTCAACAAAACACTCTTCAACAAACCACTCTTCAACAAAAAACTCTTCAACAAAACACTCTTCAACAAAATACTCTTCAACAAAACACTCTTCAACAAAACACTCTTCAACAAAACACTCTTCACTCTTCAACAAACCACTCTTCACTCTTCAACAAACCATTCTTCAACAAAACACTCTTCAACAAAACACTCTTCAACAAAACACTCTTCAACAAAACACTCTTCAACAAAACACTCTTCAACAAAACACTCTTCAACAAACCACTCTTCAACAAACCACTCTTCAACAAAACACTCTTCAACAAAACACTCTTCAACAAAACACTCTTCAACAAAACACTCTTCAACAAAACACTCTTCAACAAACCACTCTTCAACAAAACACTCTTCAACAAAACACTCTTCAACAAAACACTCTTCAACAAAACACTCTTCAACAAAACACTCTTCAACAAACCACTCTTCACTCTTCAACAAACCACTCTTCAACAAAATACTCTTCAACAAACCACTCTTCAACAAACCACTCTTCAACAAACCACTCTTCAACAAAACACTCAACAAACCACTCTTCAACAAAACACTCTTCAACAAACCACTCTTCACTCTTCAACAAACCACTCTTCACTCTTCAACAAACCATTCTTCAACAAAACACTCTTCAACAAAACACTCTTCAACAAAACACTCTTCAACAAAACACTCTTCAACAAAACACTCTTCAACAAACCACTCTTCAACAAAACACTCTTCAACAAACCACTCTTCAACAAAACACTCTTCAACAAACCACTCTTCACTCTTCAACAAACCACTCTTCACTCTTCAACAAACCACTCTTCAACAAACCACTCTTCAACAAACCACTCTTCAACAAACCACTCTTCAACAAACCACTCTTCACTCTTCAACAAACCATGCTCACCTTCAAGTAATCATCTTCATTCATTATAAAGGCAAACAGAATATAAACAGCCACCATTTTGTTTTACACATTTTTTCTTTACACTGAATATAAAACATAAAAATACTGTATATTAAAACTGAAACCAGATTTTCAAAATGAAACATAACCTTTTGTATTGTTCAAATGATTTTTCTGTCGCCTACAATTGTGTCTATTTGTCATGCTGCAAACCACCTGAAGACACACATAACACTTTGAGAACCCCTGCCAGACTGCCTCATTCCTGAGCGAGTAATTGTAAGTTTTGAGCACAGAAAACTATATTTTGCAAGCACATTGCATTATATTTTTAACAGAAATTAACAATTGCAAAAAAAAAAAATCGTTTGAGCAAAGAAAAAACGATTCCGTGCTCAATAATTGTATTTGCTATAACGTGCAATAATAACCCTCTCACGCAGTTTACTCAGGTGCTCGGCGCTCTGTCAAGTCCCCCTCTCTCTCTCTCGCTCGCTCAAACCTCATAATTCTGTGCGCGCTCAACTCTTGACACACACGCGCGCTCAACTATTGACACACACGCGCGCTCAACTCTTCACACACACGCGCACTCAACTCTTCACTCACACGCGCGCTCAACTCTTCACACACACGCGCACTCAACTTCACACACACGCGCGCTCAACTCTTGACACACAAGGGCGCTCAACTCTTCACACACACGCGCACTCAACTTCACACACACGCGCACTCAACTCTTCACACACACGCGCGCTCAACTCTTTACACATACGCGCGCGCTCAACTCTTGACACACACGCGCGCTCAACTCTTGACACACGCGCGCTCAACTCTTCACACACACGCGCGCTCAACTCTTCACACACACACGCGCGCTCAACTCTTCACACACAAGCGCGCTCAACTCTTGACACACACGCGCACTCAACTTCACACACACGCGCGCTCAACTTTTCACACACACGCGCGCTCAACTCTTTACACATACGCGCGCGCTCAACTCTTGACACACACGCGCGCTCAACTCTTGACACACGCGCGCTCAACTCTTCACACACACACGCGCGCTCAACTCTTCACACACAAGCGCGCTCAACTCTTGACACACACGCGCGCTCAACTCTTGACACACACGCGCGCTCAACTCTTCACACACAAGCGCGCTCAACTCTTGACACACACGCGCGCTCAACTCTTGACACACGCGCGCGCTCAACTCTTGACACACGCGCGCTCAACTCTTCACACACAAGCGCGCTCAACTCTTGACACACACGCGCGCTCAACTCTTGACACACACGCGCGCTCAACTCTTCACACACAAGCGCGCTCAACTCTTCACACACAAGCGCGCTCAACTCTTCACACACAAGCGCGCTCAACTCTTCACACACAAGCGCGCTCAACTCTTCACACACACGCGCGCTCAACTCTTCACACACAAGCGCGCTCAACTCTTCACACACAAGCGCGCTCAACTCTTGACACACACGCGCGCTCAACTCTTCACACACAAGCGCGCTCAACTCTTGACACACACGCGCGCTCAACTCTTCACACACACGCGCGCTCAACTCTTCACACACACGCGCGCTCAACTCTTGACACACACGCGCGCTCAACTCTTGACACACATGCGCGCTCAACTCTTCACACACGCGCGCTTAACTCTTCACACACACGCGCGCTCAACTCTTCACACACAAGCGCGCTCAACTCTTCACACACACGCGCGCTCAACTCTTCACACACACGCGCGCTCAACTCTTCACACACACGCGCGCTCAACTCTTCACACACAAGCGCGCTCAACTCTTCACACACAAGCGTGCTCAACTCTTGACACACACGCGCGCTCAACTCTTCACACACACGCGCGCTCAACTCTTGACACACACGTGCGCTCAACTCTTCACACACACGCGCGCTCAACTCTTCACACACAAGCGCGCTCAACTCTTCACACACACGCGCGCTCAACTCTTGACACACACGCACGCTCAACTCTTCACACACAAGCGCGCTCAACTCTTCACACACAAGCGCGCTCAACTCTTCACACACACGCGCGCTCAACTCTTGACACACACGCACGCTCAACTCTTCACACACAAGCGCGCTCAACTCTTCACACACACGCGCGCTCAACTCTTCACACACAAGCGCGCTCAAGTCTTGACACACACGCACGCTCAACTCTTCACACACAAGCGCGCTCAACTCTTCACACACACGCGCGCTCAACTCTTCACACACACGCGCGCGCTCAACTCTTTACACACACGCGCGCGCTCAACTCTTGACACACGCGCGCGCTCAACTCTTGACACACACGCGCGCTCAACTCTTCACACACACGCGCGCTCAACTCTTCACACACACGCGCGCTCAACTCTTCACACACAAGCGCGCTCAACTCTTGACACACACGCACGCTCAACTCTTCACACACAAGCGCGCTCAACTCTTCACACACACGCGCGCTCAACTCTTCACACACACGCGCGCTCAACTCTTTACACATACGCGCGCGCTCAACTCTTGACACACACGCGCGCTCAACTCTTGACACACGCGCGCTCAACTCTTCACACACACGCGCGCTCAACTCTTCACACACACACGCGCGCTCAACTCTTCACACACAAGCGCGCTCAACTCTTGACACACACGCGCACTCAACTTCACACACACGCGCGCTCAACTCTTTACACATACGCGCGCGCTCAACTCTTGACACACACGCGCGCTCAACTCTTGACACACAAGCGCGCTCAACTCTTCACACACACGCGCGCTCAACTCTTCACACACAAGCGCGCTCAACTCTTCACACACACGCGCGCTCAACTCTTCACACACAAGCGCGCTCAACTCTTGACACACACGCACGCTCAACTCTTCACACACAAGCGCGCTCAACTCTTCACACACACGCGCGCTCAACTCTTCACACACACACGCGCTCAACTCTTTACACATACGCGCGCGCTCAACTCTTGACACACGCGCGCTCAACTCTTGACACACGCGCGCTCAACTCTTCACACACACGCGCGCTCAACTCTTCACACACAAGCGCGCTCAACTCTTGACACACACGCGCACTCAACTTCACACACACGCGCGCTCAACTCTTCACACACACGCGCGCTCAACTCTTTACACATACGCGCGCGCTCAACTCTTGACACACACGCGCGCTCAACTCTTGACACACGCGCGCTCAACTCTTCACACACACACGCGCGCTCAACTCTTCACACACAAGCGCGCTCAACTCTTGACACACACGCGCGCTCAACTCTTGACACACACGCGCGCTCAACTCTTCACACACACGCGCTCAACTCTTGACACACACGCGCTCAACTCTTCACACACACGCGCGCTCAACTCTTGACACACACGCACGCTCAACTCTTCACACACAAGCGCGCTCAACTCTTCACACACACGCGCGCTCAACTCTTCACACACAAGCGCGCTCAACTCTTGACACACACGCACGCTCAACTCTTCACACACAAGCGCGCTCAACTCTTCACACACACACGCGCTCAACTCTTCACACACACGCGCGCGCTCAACTCTTTACACACACGCGCGCGCTCAACTCTTGACACACGCGCGCGCTCAACTCTTGACACACACGCGCGCTCAACTCTTCACACACACGCGCGCTCAACTCTTCACACACGCGCGCGCTCAACTCTTCACACACGCGCGCGCTCAACTCTTGACACACACGCGCGCTCAACTCTTCACACACACGCGCGCTCAACTCTTCACACACACGCGCGCTCAACTCTTCACACACACGCGCGCTCAACTCTTCACACACACGTGTGCTCAACTCTTCACACACAAGCGCGCTCAACTCTTGACACACGCGCGCTCAACTCTTCACACACACGCGCGATCAACTCTTCACACACACGCGCGCTCAACTCTTCACACACGCGCGCGCGCTCAACTCTTGACACACAAGCGCGCTCAACTCTTCACACACACGCGCGCTCAACTCTTCACACACGCGCGCGCGCTCAACTCTTCACACACAAGCGCGCTCAACTCTTCACACACGCGCGCTCAACTCTTCACACACACGCGCGCTCAACTCTTCACACACACGCGCGCTCAACTCTTGACACACACGCGCGCTCAACTCTTCACACACACGCGCGCGCTCAACTCTTGACACACAAGCGCGCTCAACTCTTCACACACACGCGCGCTCAACTCTTCACACACACGCGCGCTCAACTCTTGAAACACAAGCGCGCTCAACTCTTGACACACAAGCACGCTCAACTCTTGACACACACGCGCGCTCAACTCTTCACACACACGCGCGCTGAACTCTTCACACACACGCGCGCTCAACTCTTGACACACAAGCGCGCTCAACTCTTGACACACACGCGCGCTCAACTCTTCACACACACGCTCGCTCAACTTGCAACAGCGTTACAAGTGTGCCACAAAATCAACCAATCGGAAAATTAAAGGTCAATTGTGATTGGCTGTTGGTCTCCAATCAAATCTAGTAGGGTCATTCTACAGAAACGTCCACTTTTGATATGGCAAGATGTCTTAAAATGTATTTCTTTTTCTAACATTTAAACTAACACCACATTATTAGATTACCCTTTGGCTTTATGAATATACATAAATGACAGCTTAATGATTTTTTATATTTTTGTGCATTTATTTAAAGAGCGCATGTACCGTTTTTTTTTTGTCACTGGTTTTACCTTACTTCTTTGGCAATATTAAATGTTTTTTTCAATTTTTTTCAGCACATGTAGTCAGAGTTACCAAAAAAATAATAATAATGGAACAAATAAGGAGATTGTTTTATTTATTTGAATCAGGTTTGTTATAAGTGTGCTTGAATGAGGTTAGTTAGTTTGCGCAACCTTGTATTTGCTATAATAATGAAAATATTTGAAAACCAGTTAAAATCAAGTAAAGATGCAATCCTTTAAATCTTAACTTTTGAGTGTAGCAGAGTTAAAAGGATGTTAAATTATTATCATGTCAGATATGCCATTGTATTTAATGTGACAGAAAAAAAGACAGTAACACCAGTGACGCAATGAATCACCAATGACATCCATAAGACCAAATATCATTATTCTTCAACTATAATTAAGTAGATGAGACTAAATTGCTACATTTGGCATATAATCTAAATGAATAGCTTTGAATAAAGTTTATCTATAAATGGGAGTCACTGGTGTTACTGGTGTTACCCATAAGAAAGGTGACACCAGTGACAGTAACACCAGTGACAATTTTCATGAAAAATTCATTTTACAAAATGGCTGCTGCAAGGTATCAAACATATGTTGTCAATCATGGTATACTAACTAAATTAAGTAGTTTAATCCATTTGTATTCTCTTTTTGTTTTTTTACAATTACCTTACAATAAATTAGGTCATACCAGTGACTTCAACTAAAAGCTTTATATGAAATCATGAGATAAATGAGAATATTTCTGATAACTGAAAAGAGACAGAGGATTTATTATGAGCTTTTCTTCATAGAAATTCAGGAAATTCAGGAAATTGGAAGAAGGAATTAAAGTGATGTCATCAGTGTGATTTTTATTTCAAAATAAGAGATTTTTGTTTAACGGTAACACCAGTGACACAACTCCAGGGGACCACTACTTTCATTATAAATTTGATAATATTTATTTTGCATTTCGTTTTTTTATGTCATTTACATAATATATTAGATAGTTAGGTATACATTATTCTATTTTAAATGGTGTTAAAAACTGTTATTGACCTCCAAATAAAGCACTTTCCCTCTGTACATGACTGTGGGGACGAGCACTTCTGTGGTGCTTGGAATTCTATATAATTAATAAAAAATAAAATATTGCCACTTGATGGCTCAAGGTGGTGTAATTGTTCAAATAACATATTGTTTTATTTTAAAATGTAAATAAATTGTAATTCTAAAGTGTTTTTTTAAGTGTAATATTTCTGTAAAGGCTAGGGACAGAAAAATGTGACATTTCCGTAGAATGACCCAGTAGAACCAAAGCCCGTCTAGAACCTCTGGGTAGAACTATCTACTACAGCATCCCGGAAGCTAACTGAAAAAAAAAATCGAAAAAAAATAACAGACTACAGCGAGACTAATGGATTAAAACTTATTTTGGTAAGTATTTTTTACTATTATTAACTTAAAAGTGCCTTGTTAGTTTTGTGTTTTATAATGCTGTTGTGTTGTTCAACTTATAATATTACAGTATATCTCCTATTGTGACTAAAGTTAGTTTGAAAATTTTCATAAAATAAAATTTTCGTCTTCTTTGTGCTGCGTGGTGATTGGACACCAACAGCCAATCACAATTGACCTTTAATTTTCCGATTGGTTGATTTTGTGGCACACTTGTAACGCTGTTGCAAGTTGAGCGCGTGTGTGTGAAGAGTTGAGCGCGTGTGTGTCAAGAGTTGAGCGCGTGTGTGTGAAGAGTTGAGCGCGTGTGTGTCAAGAGTTTAGTGCGCGTGTGTGTCAAGAGTTGAGCGCGCGTGTGTGTGTGAAGAGTTGAGCGCACGTGTGTCAAGAGTTGAGCGCGCGTGTGTGTCAAGAATTGAGCGCGCGTGTGTGTCAAGAGTTGAGCGCGCGTGTGTGTCAAGAGTTGAGCGCGCGTGTGTGTCAAGAATTGAGCGCGCGTGTGTGTGAAGAGTTGAGCGCACGTGTGTCAAGAGTTGAGCGCGCGTGTGTGTCAAGAATTGAGCGCACGTGTGTGTCAAGAGTTGAGCGCGCGTGTGTGTCAAGAGTTGAGTGCGCGTGTGTCAAGAGTTGAGCGCGCGTGTGTCAAGAGTTGAGCGCGCACAGAATTATGAGGTTGAGCGAGCGAGAGAGAGAGAGGGGGACTTGACAGAGCGCCGATAATAAGTTTGTGAGCGCACCTGAGTAAACTGCGTGAGAGGGTTATTATTGCACGTTATAGCAAATACAATTATTGAGCACGGAATAGTTTTTTCTTTGCTCAAACGATTTTTTTTTTTTGCGATTGTTAATTTCTGTTCAAAATATAATGCAATGTGCTTACAAAATATAGTTCTCTGTGCTCAAAACTTATAATTACTCGCTCAGGAATGAGGCACATATATAACGCCATACCAGACCAGACAGCAAGCAATCATCGAAACAATGTTGACCATATGTGTATGCAGAAAATTCAGATCCGACCGACTGATTAACTTCTGCGGCAAGACTGTATGCGACCAGTATTCTGAAGTTACAATTACCAATATTTTATCACTTTACTTCCCTTCCACAATGCACGCTTAATCATCAGATGTAAATGTATTGCTAATGGAGAGTAAAATCTCACGTTTCAAATTTCAGAAGCATACAGGTCCTCCTCGAGGATTTCGTCTTTCTTCTTCGTCTTTCGTCTCAGCAATCACTTTCATTGAGGACTAGTGACCTACTATCAAAGACACGACTCGGCTACAATCTTTATCAGCATTATATGATGTCGTTGAGACATTTAATCTCAGTGATAGGTATTTTATGTGTTTTATGCATTTTTGATGTCGATTGGGCGTAGAACTTTACTCTTTTGCTCCTTTTTCATGTACACCAATGTAAATTAAATGTCATAAGCGGCAGGGCCACAAGTGCAGTCTAAAGCTAATAGGCTTGTACGACTTCATGCAGCGCTGTGCAGACCGATCAGTGGCTGACTTGAAGCAGTGCACGCCGGTTAGAAATGTTGTCCGACTTGAACAGCGCCGACGCCCCGTGACTGTGACGTATGCCATTAAAGCAGCGCGAGACCGATTCGAGAGCAGCCGCAGGACTCAGCCACCACAGATCCTCTTTTTATTTTATTTTAATAATGCTTTATTTGAACATTCAGTTTACATTCTGAAACAACAGAATAATAACAACATTAATGATTAAGAATAACAAAAATATGAAGAATAGAAAAAGAAAACACTTCAACAACATCAGAACAAAACAAAAAACAGTTAGACAGCGATATAAAAAAGAATGGGGAGAATAAAAAAAGAAAAAAAGAGGCCATTACTTAAATGAAAAGAAATCTAAACATTTAATAAAGTAAAAAGTTTATAGGTCTTGCAAATTTTACATGTTCTGAGTGCTTTTGGGAAAAGAGAGGATGAAATTGTAAACAATGTTTTATCTCCTGTAAGAATACCAAAAAAACTGGCTTGCAATTTGAAAACTTACATTTGTGAATATAAAATCTACATAGGAAAATAATTAGATTTACCAGTGCAGATTCTCAAGAGCAGCTGCATGAGCTCTGATGACGACACAACTGATCCACGATTGGCCGAATTCACTGACGACACTGATGACGTGCGTTTCAAGTTTATTGCGACGACTTCAGTTCCAGAAATTCTCATATATGGACTTTTAAAACAGTGATTTTAAGCAGTCAGAGACTGCTGAACTGATATTGGAAATGCTTCTCATTTGCAGGCAATGGAGCCTCCTAAACTTAGATTTTAGAATGCCAAATGACCACGCGAGCTGCATTGAGCTTTCTGTTAAAGTATCTTTGCCTAGCAGACAAGTGGCCATTGTCTCTTTAAGGCCTTATAAGTTGAGGCAACAAAGGGTAGGCAGAATCCCCAATTATGTGCATTCCCTGTGGAACAAGGGAATAAGGATCTTCAAGAACACAACAAACTTCTGTGAAGCGAAATGCTCTAGCATCATGCCAACTCCCAGGGTGACCCACACTGATGTGACAGAAGCGCCGCTAACTGTCACAAAACCCAGTAAAATTCACAGAATAAAACTGTTTCCTATTCATGTACACTGTAAAATGTAGTTAGTTGACCTTACTTAAAAAAGTATGCAAACTCGTTGCCTCAAAAAAAATTAAGCAAAGTAATCTTAAGATTAGTGAGTTAGAAAAGCTTGTTTATTTTAAGTGTGCAGTACTAAATCAAGTAGTACCACTAACACGTTTTTTTATGTTCATGTAACTTAATAGCCATGCTTAGTGTTAACTTAATTTTTTCATTTTGTGTGGATTGCTTGATATAAATGTAACCCCTTAGAATTACTAAATACCTACAACTTCACACTTTTAGTTCTGCTCACTCATTTTTCAAGTTCATTTCAATTAAAGAAACCAATTTCCTTGAATGGGTCCTTGTTGCAGCTGCCCAGGTTTGGGTCCAACCTGTGGCCTTTTCTCTCCCCCATATCTTATCTATTTTTGCTGTTACAATCAAATAAAGGCAAACACACCACAAACATATACTTTAAAAGAACATTCAGCTCCATTACAAAATTAATTAAATGCACATTCAAGTACAAAACAGCAGATAAACAACAAAGTTGTGGTTTGATTTAACTGTAGAAAAATGTAAAATGAAAAATATATAAAAATCAAACCACATTTCTGTGAGCTAATTCTATGCATGTAACAGTCTCCCAATATTAGACAGGTAAACACCTGATAACTACAGGACTTCAGTGTATGCAAAATCAGTGCATTTATGATCAAAACTGAAAGTACAACAAATGCTTGTGTCTTTAAGTGTACACTCTCACACACATCCTCATACGCTCACTCTCACACACACTCTCACACACATCCTCACACTCACTCTCACACACATCCTCATACGCTCACTCTCACACACATCCTTACACTCACTCTCACACACATCCTCATACGCTCACTCTCACACACATCCTCATACGCTCACTCTCACACACATCCTCACACTCACTCTCACACACATCCTCATACGCTCACTCTCACACACATCCTCATACGCTCACTCTCACACACAGCCTTACACTCACTCTCACACACATCCTCATACGCTCACTCTCACACACATCCTCATACGCTCACTCACACACATCCTCATACGCTCACTCTCACACACATCCTTACACTCACCCTCACACACATTCTCATACGCTCACTCTCACACACATCCTCATACGCTCACTCTCACACACATCCTCATACGCTCACTCTCACACACATCCTCACACTCACTCTCACACACATCCTCATACGCTCACTCTCACACACATCCTCATACGCTCACTCTCACACACATCCTCACACTCACTCTCACACACATCCTCACGCTCACTCACACACATCCTCACACTCACTCTCACACACATCCTCATACGCTCACTCTCACACACATCCTTACACTCACTCTCACACACATCCTCATACGCTCACTCTCACACACATCCTCATACGCTCACTCTCACACACATCCTCATACGCTCACTCTCACACACATCCTTACACTCACCCTCACACACATCCTCATACGCTCACTCTCACACACATCCTCATACCCTCACTCTCACACACATCCTCATACGCTCACTCTCACACACATCCTCATACGCTCACTCTCACACACATCCTCACGCTCACTCTCACACACATCCTCACACTCACTCTCACACACATCCTCACACTCACTCTCACACACATCCTCATACGCTCACTCTCACACATCCTCACACTCACTCTCACACACATCCTCATACGCTCACTCACACACATCCTCATACGCTCACTCACACACATCCTCATACGCTCACTCTCACACACATCCTCACACTCACTCTCACACACATCCTCATACACTCACTCTCACACACATCCTCATACGCTCACTCTCACACACATCCTCACACTCACTCTCACACACATCCTCATACACTCACTCTCACACACATCCTCATACGCTCACTCTCACACACATCCTCATACGCTCACTCACACACATCCTCATACGCTCACTCTCACACACATCCTCATACGCTCACTCACACACATCCTCATACGCTCACTCTCACACACATCCTCATACACTCACTCTCACACACATCCTCATACGCTCACTCTCACACACATCCTCACACTCACTCTCACACACATCCTCATACGCTCACTCTCACACACATCCTCATACGCTCACTCTCACACACATCCTCATACGCTCACTCTCCCACACATCCTTACACTCACTCTCACACACATCCTCATACGCTCACTCTCACACACATCCTCACACTCACTCTCACACACATCCTCATACGCTCACTCTCACACACATCCTCATACGCTCACTCTCCCACACATCCTTACACTCACTCTCACACACATCCTCATACGCTCACTCTCACACACATCCTCACACTCACTCTCACACACATCCTCATACGCTCACTCTCACACACATCCTCATACGCTCACTCTCACACACATCCTCACACTTACTCTCAAATGCTTAAGTGTCCCAAAGTGAGCAATCCAAGGATTAAACCAACACAAAGAAAAACATCACTCCTTGGGGTTTGTATTTTTACTACATTACAACTATTAAAAGTTTTTCCAAAACACAAATGTAAACAGGACAACCTTGCAAGGTTCTTTTCTGACATTATCATCTAATAACAACTAACCACTCTTTGCAAAACAAGGTGGCGCTATTTCCACTATTAGCATACCTGCATAACATGGTACGGTACAGACTTTAATGGAATCGTTCTTTTTTTTAATTGAGAAATTTTAAATAAGCGAGAACAGTTGCATGAAAGCATCAAACTTTCTCTGATAACAGGAGAAAATTAATGGCTGCAAAGCTTACAAAGTGCTATGTGACAGCTGACAGCTCTTTACTGTTCTTCTAACCCAGAAGACTGTTCTTCAGAGATAACAGTTTCTGTGGGAGGTTTTTCTTTCCCAGTCCAAGCATCACAGTCTGAATGAAATTGAGTGTATTTGCCATGCATTTTGAGTAATCCAAATGCAATGCATATGTAAGCCCAAACAACAGACAAACCGCCTGAGGCAAGTTTTTAATATGATCCATGATCCCTCCAAAATGATGGCAGTGGAGATGGGCTGGAGGTCCACTGAGCTTTGACCCTCGTGAGGACTATCTTCACTGACAACTGTCAGCACACCAATAGTGATGCATTCTAGGGCCTCGTCTCTCGCTGTATCCTACAAAGACACATTCAGCTTCAAGATTTTATTTATCACATACACAGTTATACAGAATATACAACCTGTAGTGAAATGAAAATAGGGTCCACTCCAAGATAGTGCAATATTATAAAATACTAGACATAAATTAACAATTTAGATAAATAAGATAAATTTCCTAGTAACATAAATGTGTAATATAGGCTAAACTGGTAATATTACATACAGAAATGTGCAGACAATGGTATCGAAATAGTTACATAGCAGCAGTATAAAATGCAAAATGATGCAAGAAAAAGTAGCTGCATTATAATAAAGCAATCAGTGTTGAGTCCAGATATTGACATCCAGAGTACAGATGATGTTAAGAGACCGAGTTTAGAAGCCTGATGGCCTGAGGGAAGAAGCTTCTCCTAAGTCTCTCTGTTTTAGTCCTCAAGCTGCGGTAGCGCTTATTAGATGGCAGCAAGTTGAATAGACAGTTATGTGGATGGTTGTAGTCTTTAATGATTTTGTTGGCTCTGCTCTTGCAGTGTTTGAGGTAAATTTCTTGTAGGGGTGGGAGAGAAGACCCAGAGATGCGCTCAGCTAAGCGCACGACTCTCTGAAGGGCTTTGCAGTCGTGACTAGAGCTATTCCCAAACCACACTGTGATACACTGAGTTAAAACACTTTCTATGGCCCCTAAATAGAAAGTTTTCAAGATCGTTGGTGAGACCCTGAATTTCCTCAGCTGTCGTAGATAGTATAGTCTTTGCCTGGCTTTATTAACCTGTGTGTGTATATGAGAGGTCCAGGTAAAATCCTCAGAGATGTTCACACCGAGGTACTTGTAGCTGCTCACCTTCTCCACAGGGGTCCCACTGATCATAAGAAGAGTGAAGGCCTGCTGTCTCTTTCTGAAGTCCACAATCAAGCTGTTAGTTTCTCAACCTCTTCCATGTATGCGGTCTCATTGTTGTTGGAGATAAGGCCCAGGACCACTGTCTCGTCAGCGAATTTGACAATAGAAGTGGAGCTGTGAGAAGCCACGCAATCATGTGTGTAGAGAGAGTAAAGTAGGGGACTCAGAACACAGCCCTGTGGCGCTCCTACGCTCAGGGTGATGGAGTTGGAGGTGAACCGGCCTACTTTCACTACCTGGGGTCTGTGTAAAAGAAAGTCCTGAATCCAATTGCAGAGTGAAGAATTCAGACCAAGATTTAGAAGTTTGGAAGTTAATTTGCTGGGAATTATAGTGTACGAGCAGTTAAAAAAAAAAATCCTCTGTGCCGCGAAGTGGTTTTCTATTTTCTATCATTTCAATTCAATTATTGGCAATGGCGCCCCTGCTTGCTGAGAAGGTGCCGTACACAGAAGCTGTGTCAAGGGGGTCTCCTGATTGGAGGTAGCTTACCAAGGGGCAAAATATCGCGTCTTTTGCGCGCTCGAGTTCGTTATTTCAAATGTAGGCGCACGGAAGCGCGCTCATAATTGAAGCGACGCTCATTTTTTAAATAAATAAATCTTGTAGCAGACAGAGCTACACCAAGCGTTTTTCTGAGGAGGAAATCCATTAGCTACTAAAACTTCGTCGTTGTGCCGAGGGTGAGAGCGGGGTGCATGGTTGCATAGCAATGACAGACACCATGGGAAAATCGGACCGAATTTTAATATTAATAATAAAAGATAAGCTAATGTGCATTGTAAATGTCAGTAATTTATATTTTTTGACTCATTCTTTTTATAAAAATGATTTAAAGGCTGAAATATGTGAGGTTTGTCTTTTTATAAAACCTTTTTGTCAAAACTTTATTTGAATGTGTTAGTAGATAACATAAAATACACTCCTTTAAAATCTGGCCAACATCTTTAATGTTATTATTTTACTGTTTATGTAAAGAAAAAGTGCATATTGATGCTAATTTTATATGTTATTTTCTGGTGTAAACTTGGTGAATTGATTTCATTGTGTATTAGTAGGCTAGGCCGACTTTTTGAACAAGATTCTGTGATAATCGTGATCATTTTGGTCACATGAAATAAAATTTCACACCATTTCATCTCTAGTTATGATCAACTAAAATCAACTATAATTTTGTGTTTTTACAGTAGCCTATAATATGCAAAGTACAATTTTCTATAAAAAAAATCTCTGATTCTGTTCTTTTCTCTGACATTTAAGGGCATAGGCCTACAAAAACTATTTGGTCTAAAACAGTTTGGATAGTTGTTAATATAAGAGTTATGAGACAATATTTAAGAGATTTAAGTATTGTGTTACACATATTTCTCAGCCACTTTCACTTTTAAAAACTCCATTTCGTGACAAAGTAAGCCTATAGTTTAACAAGTCATAACTAAGTGTGCCATGCATAGAATTCGAGGCAGTAACCAATGAGCTAATGGTTCTCCCTGAACGTTAGATTAATATAGCAATAGTTAAATAACTGGATTCTCTTAACTGTGTTTTTCAAATGAACGAACGATTATGTGATTTTATTGTGGGTTTTTTGTGTTGTGCCGCTCGAAGGGGGTCTCGCCCAGGGTGTAATTCAATGTAGAACCGCCACTGTATATTTGGTATGGTTAAACTAAAGCTATGGAGATACAACAAGGTCTATACATTCTTGAACAGTGACACTGACTTTTCAACCTACACTGTAAAAAAAAGCTTTAGTTTTATGGAATTTTACAGTTTTATTTTACTGATTTTTCATGTATTTTTGAAATGTGGTAAAAAAAAAAAAACATCAAATTTTTATATAAATATTATTATTATAATTTTTTTCTAATCTTATCTGTTGACAATTTTTATATTGGTGTATTGTTGTAGTTATGAATAGAAGTAAGTAAGTAAAGTTTATTTCTAAAGCGCTTTTCACAGATAAAATCACAAAGTGCTGTACACGAGAAAGGTAAAAAACAAAACCTTATATAAACAATATAAAAAAAATAAAAATGTATATACAGTACATATGTAAAATCAAAGTGACACTAGTTAAAACCCATCAACCAAAAGAACAAGAAAAGTTATACTAATTGTTATATTGGTATAATGTTGAATTAAATATTAAAAACGATGTGTGAGAGCTCAAGAAAATACAGAAAATTTTATGTAAAAACTGTTTTTTAAATAAAGGAAAATTACTGTAATTTTACGTGTTGGTTATTTTCTGTAATTTTACGTTTTTTATTACCGGAATATTACTGTTTTTTATTACCGGGATTTTTTTTACAGTGTAGACTTCTACTCCTTAGATTTGAAATGAATGAATGTGTATAACTTTTAAGTGGAAATTTTCATTTTTATTTACTGGCTGTTTACATATGTCTCAGATTAGTTGTGGAGGTATACAAAATACATCAATCACTGTACAAAATGTATATTGTATATCGAGCATATGGAATTACATCTATGTCAACACAGGTATAGTTTTATATTCATGTAGAACAAACTTTTTCTTATGTGCAAGTACTTACAGAGCAGGTCTTGTAGAATTCTCTGGAGTCATCACAGAGTAAAATGGGAATGCCTTTGAGGACAACAGAGCGAAGTACTGTCACGTCTGGTGTCTAATGATACACAGAGAGAGAAAAGACCAGTTAGAGTAATTTACAAGGCACAAGCAGACAGGAAATAAAATAGGTTGGTCTGGATCGTCTCATTTAGAACTTGATCAAAAGCAAAATGGCCCCAGTGATGTGAAAAATGTGAAAATGTGAAAAAAAAAAAAGGAAGCAGGAAAGGAAAAGTGGAACAAATGTACAGGTCCTTCTCAAAAAAGTAGCATATTGTGATAAAGTTCATTATTTTCCATAAAGTAATGATAAAAATTAAACTTTCATATGTTTTAGATTCATTGCACACCAACTGAAGTATTTCAGGTGTTTTATTGTTTTAATACTGATGATTTTGGCATACAGCCCATGAAAACCCAAAATTCCTGTCTCAAAAAATTAGCATATCATGAAAAGGTTCTCTAAACGAGCTATTAACCTAATCATCTGAATCAACTAATTAACTCTAAACACCTGCAAAAGATTCCTTAGGCTTTTAAAAACTCCCAGCCTGTTTCATTACTCAAAACCGCAATCATGGGTAAGACTGCCGACCTGACTGCTGTCCAGAAGGCCATCATTGACACCCTCAAGCAAGAGGGTAAGACACAGAAAGACATTTCTGAACAAATAGGCTGTTCCCAGAGTGCTGTATCAAGGCACCTCAGTGGGAAGTCTGTGGGAAGGAAAAAGTGTGGCAGAAAACGCTGCTCAACGAGAAGAGGTGACCGGACCCTGAGGAAGATTGTGGAGAAGAACCGATTCCAGACCTTGGGGGACCTGCGGAAGCAGTGGACTGAGTCTGGAGTAGAAACATCCAGAGCCACCGTGCACAGGCGTGTGCAGGAAATGGGCTACAGGTGCCGCATTCCCCAGGTCAAGCCACTTTTGAACCAGAAACAGCGGCAGAAGCGCCTGACCTGGGCTACAGAGAAGCAGCACTGGACTGTTGCTCAGTGGTTGCATGTCATTCGGAAATCAAGGTGCCAGAGTCTGGAGGAAGACTGGGGAGAAGGAAATGCCAAAATGCCTGAAGTCCAGTGTCAAGTACCCACAGTCAGTGATGGTCTGGGGTGCCATGTCAGCTGCTGGTGTTGGTCCACTGTGTTTTATCAAGGGCAGGGTCAATGCAGCTCGCTATCAGGAGATTTTGGAGCACTTCATGCTTCCACCTGCTGAAAAGCTTTATGGAGATGACGATTTCATTTTTCAGCACGACCTGGCACCTGCTCACAGTGCCAAAACCACTGGTAAATGGTTTACTGGCCATGGTATTACTGTGCTCAGTTGGCCTGCCAACTCTCCTGGCCTGAACCCCATAGAGAATCTGTGGGATATTGTGAAGAGAAAGGTGAGAGACGCAAGACCCAACACTCTGGATGAGCTTAAGGCCGCTCTCGAAGCATCCTGGGCCTCCAGAACACCTCAGCAGTGCCACAGGCTGATTGCCTCCATGCCACGCCGCATTGAAGCAGTCATTTCTGCAAAAGGATTCCCGACCAAGTATTGAGTGCATAATTGAACATAATTATTTGAAGGTTTACTTTTTTTTTTTTTGTATTGAAAACACTTCTTTTATTGGTCGGATGAAATATGCTAATTTTTTGAGATAGGAATTTTGGGTTTTCATGAGCTGTATGCCAAAATCATCAGTATTAAAACAATAAAAGACCTGAAATATTTCAGTTGGTGTGCAATTAATCTAAAATATATGAAAGTTTAATTTTTATCATTACATTATGGAAAATAATGAACTTTATCACAATATGCTAATTTTTTGAGAAGGACCTGTATGTCACTCTGGCGTCTAGAAGGAAAAACGATCCTACATGACGAATATTAAACGCAGCGATGTGCAGTGATAGTCTGAAAATAGATAAATGAATTAATAAAAAATGAAAATAAGAAAAAGTAAATGTTTTAAATAAAAATCCAAGCTTACAAGTCTGGTGGGTTCAAAAAGAAAGGTAATCCTCCAAGAAGTAGGCCTACATTACAGAAGGTCAGAGTTATCTGTCCAGAGAGTCCAGAAAAGCTTTAGCCGAGTTCGTATCATCGAACAAGCGATTCTTCCCCATGTGTAAGCACCTGAGCCGGGCAGGGTAGGCGAATCCACGATATAAGCCACGAGAGAACATAGTCTTGACCACTGAGCTGAATTCGTGACACTTCTGCAGAACATTGGTAGATAAGTCAGAATAAAACCGAAGCTCCGCACCCTCGTGGTTAATCGTCTTCTTCAATGCTACTCTGAGAACAGTTTCCTTTTCGATAAACCGCAAAAAACGAATCAGAACACTCCTCGTGATGAGTTCAGATTACTGGGTGCAAAAGATATCCAAGGCGAGAGAGTCCGCGGGCAAATTCAGCCTTTGGGGAAGGAGGAACGGAGAAACGACGTGAGAGGACCGGAGCCTTCCGCTCCTTCAGGTAGACCAACTATTCTCAAATTCTTTCGTCGACCTCTGTTCTCTAAATCGTCCACTTTTGACTGAAGTTGTTCCACCTTAGTCAGTAAGTTAGCAAGTTCAGCCTTCGTTAGACGAGTCTCAATACCCTCGATCCTTTCAGTGAGGGCCGTGAAATAGTTTTGTAACGCGGAAACTGATCCAGCTATTCCCTCCAGCCGATTAGTTATCCCATCGAGACGAGAACCATTGGCTTTTATTCCAGAGAGTATCAGCGCCATGTCCGATTGGGCCTCTGTTTCATTAGCAATAGCCTCTGTAGACGACAAGGGATGAGTGGTCTTCTTTTTGTCCTTTTCTTTTGCTTTCTGCGAACGTGTTGATCCGAAAATCGGAAATTCTTTGTCCAAACTGGGGTCAGACATAATTGACGGTCCTTGAATGAAATAGAGCGATAGATTTGGAGGAAAGCAACGCAAATTAAATAAACGTAAGAGCGGAGCAGAGGACTCAAGCAGCCATCTCCCTCTGGGTCACGTAACCACCCCTAATGTATTATCATTTACGCTTGCGGCAGAAAAGAGTATCTGGGTGTGCATAAGAAAAACAGGGTGTGCCACATTTATTGTCAGATTATTGATTAAACCCCGACCCTGCGTATCAATAATTTTACAGAATAGCTTGGGCTTGTGTAAAACTATACTCAGGCTTATCACATAACCATAATACATCTTAGGGCTCGACATTTAGCCTTTTCATGTGCCTTAAGTAAATCGGTCATTCACATTTTCAAATTCAAATGTGCTTTTCCAGAAAAAAAAGAGCTCTCTCTGGGCAGGCCCGTGGAACAGACAGTGGCTCTTCTCGTCGTTGGACTCGTTGAATAGGCTCGTGGGACAAAAAGTGGCTTCTCTCGTCATTAGACTCATTGAATAGGCTCGTGGGACGGACAGTGGTAGAGGCGGCGCCTTTGGGAAGGAATAGTGAGGCTGGAAGGCCAGGTTGGTGCGGGAAACAGCACTCGTGAACTGTAATAATAAAGGTGTGTTGAGCTTTCCTCCTCTGCACCATACACACAATCTCACAAATCTGGACACAGCTGAGAGAACAGATTAGTTTGGAAGAATCTTCAAAGTCATGGGACAATTTCATCCGTCAGAGAATCAAAGAGAACGCAGTTGTTTGACTCACCACACTTGTGCATAGATCACTCTTGTAAATCTCCACCCGTGTTAATTTCACCCTTTCAGACACTGCAAACTCACTCTATGTCCACAGCAATTAATCAACTCGTCTCTCTTCTCTTCACAGGATGGATAATCCAAGGAATAATGGACTCAGAAAGTGAACATGGGTTTAGCAATCTCTAAGGTTTCTTTTTCACTTACTTTGTTACGTTGCTGTTCGTGTTTTCTTGAACAAACTCACTTAATGAGCGTGCCTCGGGGATCCACGCTTCCCGCACTCGCCGACGCCCACTGCCGCAGCCACAATCTGCTCGAGCACTCGTGTAAAGCCTCCCACTGTCAGAACATTCCCATTTTCCCACTGACAAAACATTCCCATCTTCCCCACTGTCAGAACATTCCCATCTTCCCCACTGTCAGAACATTCCCATCTTCCCCACTGTCAGAACATTCCCATCTTCCCCACTGTCAGAACATTCCCATCTTCCCCACTGTCAGAACATTTTACTTCACTTGCCCCTTGCCACCACACCTTTCTGTGCTTCAAGCCCTTCTCTTTATACTCCTTTTTCCCGGGCATGTAATTCAATGAAGCACTACTCATTAGCTTCAGCTGGGGCTCATCATGGTCGGCGGCCATACACCGGCATCTCTTCCCCCTAGAAACGAGCTGGCATTTTTTTGGTTCTGGGTTTGTTCACCCGGTGACACCTGCATCACCAGCAGGGTGGATTATTGTAATGGACTCCTCACTGGCCTTCCTAAAAAGACCATTAGACAGTTGCAGCTCATACAGAACCAGAACATATGAACACATCACACCAGTCCTCAGGTCTTTACACTGGCTGCCAGTTACATATTGAATTGATTTTAAATTATTATTACTGGTATATAAATCATTCAATGGCCTAGGACCTCAATACATTGCAGATATGCTCACTGAATATAAACCCAACAGATCACTCAGATCACTAGGATCACATCAGCTAGAAATACCCAGGGTTCACTCTAAGCATGGTGAGTGCTTTTAGCTACTATGCCAGCCGTAGCTGGAACCAGCTTCCAGAAGAGATCAGATGTGCTCCTACAGAAGAGATCAGATGTGCTCCTACAGTAGTCACATTCAAATCCAGACTCAAAACACTTCTGTTTACCTGTGCATTTACTGAATGAGCACTGTGCCACTGCTCGTCCGACTGTTTGTACTGTATTTTATTTAATGTTTTAATTATTCTGATTTCATTTGATTATTTCTGTATTTTATCTTTTATTCTAAACTGTTTTAATTTTTCTGATTTCTTTTGTTTTAATTTCTTCTATGTAAAGCACTTTGAATTACCATTGTGTATGAAATGTGCTATATAAATAAACTCGCCTTGCCTTTTGTGTGTTGTTTATTCTCATCAGTGTTCAGTCAGCTTTGACATTTAAATATGCATATTTAGGATATTTTAACCTGTATGAAGGGCATTTTCCCTTAATCATTTTAAAGTGCCCCTATTATGCTATTTTAAAGTTTCCTAATGTTGTCCTTCCTGCGAGCTACTCTGCTCTGATTGGCCAGACAGCTCAGTCTGTTGTAATTATTTACCGCGTACTACAGTACAGAGCGCGCGTAACAAAAACAGACACCCCTCGCTGCCATAGACAGTAAAAGAAATGGACACAGCGACCCCCTTGATTTCAACGGAGAAAAGTGAAGCCCATTAGAACCACTCACTTCCTGATGGCTGAGCGACTGCAGGCTCAAACTGAGCTTGACGACGGAGATGTGATGTGAGCAACCTAGTAGCTGTGGCAAGAGAAATCTGAATCACAATTCCTCAAAAACGTTGTTGAATATTTTGTCCCGTTGCTTTTATGGACTCTCTATCAATGGGCTTCTCCCTTGATTTTATGCCTCCACGTCCCCCTGATTGCCTGCGAGCTTCTCCGCCACACGGTAATTTCTCGACTGTGCGACAGAGAGTCGCGTGGGTATGATGCAATAGTTAGCCTATTTGGTAACACTTTATTTTGATGGTCCCTTTTGAACATTCTGGTGACTATAAGTAACTTTGCAACTACATGTCAACTAACTCTCATTAGAGTATTAGTGTCTGCTTAATATCTGATAACTCTTTATTGTGATGGTCCTCCAACAGACAGTCTACTGACTATAAGTAACTATGCAACTACATGTCAACTTATTCTAACCCTAACCCTACCAGTCTACTAATACTCTACTAAAACTCTAATGAGAGTTAGTATACATGTAGGTGGAACGTTACTTATAGTCAACAGAATGTGTTAAAGGGACCATCCAAATGAAGTGAAACCGCCTATTTTTACAAAAACAGCTTCCACGGGGCCATAACGTAAGATACAAAGTAATGGAGCCTTTTATACATTGTCGTGTTTCTTTAGAAATAAATAATGGACAAATGGAGTCTTTGGACGCCTCAGATGTAAAGTTATTCACTGTCAAAGAGACGCCAAAATGAATGGGAGTCAATGGCATGCTAACAGCAGGTGAAGTTCTGCTATAATGGCGGGCCCGAGGCTTGAGTTTCCGGCTGATGGATTACCCCCTTGCTTACTGCAGACTGTAGCGCGGTGATGTTACGTATTCACGTCACGTATGAACGTCACGTATGTTACCACGCATGCGCAAATAATGACGTATCGTCTGTTTATAATACGCATGTGCGCACGCGCAGTTCATTTCAATCACTTCCGGCGATGGATTTGATGGCAGTAAGTCAATAAGCATTATTTATGCTGTTTTAACAATTGTGCTTTTGTGCTTTTAATTGTAAGACATGCCATAGAGCATCAACGTTTTAGATTTTAAAAAAAGTTATGACATGTTTTATAATATTGTTAGCATTCAAAATGTCAGGGTTTCAGCGAGTCTTAGATTATTTGTAAAAGTCTTAATTCGCCTTTAAACAGATTAAGGCTTGAAAGATGTCTTCAAATAGAGCAGAAAGACTTAAATGAATGAAGTCATGTAGTTGATTGTTGCATGCATTGCAAAAGTAATGTTGTTCCTGTTGGAGAATTTCATCTGTCTCATACATGAGTCTAAATGCTGTAATGCCAAGCAGAAAAACTAGATCACAGGGCATGTGAGGACAGGGCATGTGAGGACAGGGCATGTGATGACAGGGATAAGAGAGTGGAAAAGTACCCAAAAAACTTGTAGTAGAGATACAGGTGTGGGGAAGCACTGGAAGAAAACAAATTATATACAATGTAAGATGTTCCACCAAGAAAAAGATAATAATACAGATGCTCATTGGGTACCAACGATAAGCAAAAGGTATAAGACTGGAACACTGGCCCTTGTAAGATCAGATGTCCAAATGGCCAGCTGGCATCTCACTTTGTTGAATTGTTCAATAAAGTTAATTCTTCTGAGACCTGAAACTTCGACTCTGAAAGATTTATTTGAGACCCGATTTGAAGACTTTGAATTTGCCACAACATTCCTCAGTATCAGATCATACTGTAAAAGTTACATTCCTGAATCTAGTCTATGTACTGTAAGTTTTGTTAAATACATTTGTGGTTAAATTAATTAAAAAGTAATGGAGTTGAACATTGTATTTTGCTAAAATAAAACTTATTGTGATTCTCCTTAGTTTTTTTTTTTATAATTTAGAGAGCATATTAATGTATTGAGCTCTCTTCACTTTATTCAAGAAATTTTCATTACTCTTAAAAAGGTTTAAGGAAATCTTAATGGCCTTCATGTGACTGGCAGAAACCCTGTAAATGTCAGATATAGAATAAAGCTTGTGTTAACTTGATTGTTGATGTTCTTTTCTAGATGCATGTTAGTGTCCTTAAAAAAGGTGAAAGCGTTAAAAATAAATCAATTTAGCTCATGTGATAAATATCACTGTGCATTCTGACTAAAAACTGGGTCTAAAAACCAAGTGAGTTTTACAATGTTCTATGTTCAATCTATCCATCTATCTGTCTGTTCTTCCTATCTATCTGTCTGTCTATCCATCTATCTGTCTGTTCTTCCTATCTATCTGTCTGTCTATCCATCTATCTGTCAGTCTGTGTCTGATAGACTGTATTGCCTTCAAAACTTTCAGCTTGAAAACTACTTCAAGCTTTTAAAACTATTTCAAACTTTCAGACTAGGCTTTCTCAAGCCAACCTAAAGTTTGTCTTGACAAACTTTTTTTTAACTAGTTTATGTTGTTCATAGGTACAGTCTCTTAGGTACTTTACAGACAAAGCAAATAACACTCAAACATATCTTTGTCTAACATCTTCCCGTAATATGTTTAAAATATTTAAAAAAAGAAATTCCTTGTATGACTCTGTACTATGTTAAAGGGGGGTTTAAGTATGATTTTACTTTTCTAACTTTAGTTAGTGTGTAATGTTGCTGTTTGAGCATAAACAACATCTGCAAAGTTACAACACTCAAAGTTCAAAGCAAAGGGAGATATTTGCTTTTAAAGAATAGGACTACAACAAACGGCTGGTAGGGACTACACAACATTCCTCCCGGGTTAGTGATGGTGCGTTCAAGTCATCTCGTATAGATCGTAATTACGAGTTGTGCGCACTTGAACGCCACCAATGTCGTAAATACCAGTGGGGAGCTCGGGATTTTCTTTAAGCCCCGATCTGTACGAGTTGTGGGCGTGTCACTGAGAAACATGGCGGAATACCACAATACTGGATATTGTTTATTGATATTGCAGGGATATTATTTGCCTTAGGCAAAACCTGGGCACCTCTGGCAACGATGGAGCAACCCAGATAGCACTCCAGGCCACCGGAAGCGCCTGCGCAGTTCCTCTGGCACCGTGGGACAGATACTAAAATTCAAGTTCATATACTGAGATGTGTTGATTGTATTGAATGTTTGATGTTTGAAGTAACGCATCCCTTTAAAAAGATGATCTGACAGGAAGGTGAGATCTTTTACTTCACTCTAGTCAAGTGAGGGTGGAGATGTTTGGTTTCACTTTTCCTCCAGAGTGCACCTTTATGTTAGAGGTCTATTGATAGAGATGGATGGTCTATATTGACCGTATTTGATAGATCATGGAGAAAGAGAGACCTACTAATGAAGATACATTCTAGGTAAAAACATTTGAAGGTGGGACTAGGATTAGTCCCAAAGGGGGGATGTGTTGGAGAATTTCATCTGTCTCATACATGAGTCTAAATGCTGTAATGCCAAGCAGAAAAACTAGATCACAGGGCATGTGAGGACAGGGCATGTGAGGACAGGGCATGTGAGGACAGGGCATGTGAGGACAGGGCATGTGAGGACAGGGATAAGAGAGTGGAAAAGTACCCAAAAAACTTGTAGTAGAGATGCAGGTGTGGGGAAGCACTGGAAGAAAACATTATATACAATGTAAGATGTTCCACCAAGAAAAAGATAATAATACAGATATCCATTGTGTAAAAAGATAATAATACAGATGCTCATTGGGTACCAACGATAAGCAAAAGGTATAAGACTGGAACAGTCTTCAAGAACTAGAGTTTAATTAAATAAAAGAAAGTACACCGCCATCTCAGTGACTTGAACGCACATGCCCTCATATACACGACTTCCCACCTCGTAAGTATGAACTTCCCAGGAGGACTTGAACGCACCATGACATCACCAACCCTAAAATGTACATAAACCACGCCCCGGGAACATGCAGTCCATGTTGAGAAAAGGAAAAGTTGTTGTATAAGTGGACATTTGTGAGTCAGCTCAAACTTTAGCATCCTTCTTTTCACATGCAATAGAAAGTCACTCTGTGTGCATCTCACAACAGTTCCTATATGAGCGATTTATAGATTACCATGACAGAATATGCTAATTGAAGATATTTAACTCCACATCAGCAACATAAATTCCTCAACTATCCATTCAGAGACGTCCTGTTGCATTCTACATGTTGTCACTTCTTGAGTCTCTCCATCTTTGTCTGACTCCGTTTTAACATTAAAGGCAGAACAGTTTCTGACATTTTAGTGTGTGTGCGTGAGGTAATGCAACCACGTCTCGATATATATATTGTCCTTGCATTCTTTTGTCATGATGCGCGACGCCTCCTCCTGGCCTCTCCAGATCACTCTCTCATGAGTTCTAGGACTTCACTTCCCATCATCCCCGTCATTATCACTGCCACCTGTTCTCACTCAGCTCCCCTTTATCTGGACCTCGCTCCCCTTTGTTCCCTGCGAAGTTTTGTTTCTGCCACGGCGTGCAACTCTGAGCAATCTACTAATTATCTCTGTGTACTGCTGGTTCCTCGATCCTAGCCTGTTTCCAAGGACTCTTTATGAACGCTCAGCAGATTTCTGCTCCCTCGAGTCTACATGACTTTTGACAGTTTGGGGGCGGAAACCAAGGAGGGCATTGACCTTCTTATGGTTGGTCACTTTATCGTAATCACAACCACAGGCATAGACATAATAAATACATAGACGCCCTATTGGCTGCTGGAGCGTACGTCAACGGAGTCCCGCATTCTCAGACCCCTTGTTTTTCGAGACAGCGCCTCCTATCAAATTGGATCGGATAAACATGTGAAGAACTTAAGTCGAAACGTGAGTATTGTTAATTTTATTTAGCGAATCATACTCATTCGATTTCTTTTTTAATCAAACTACTTTATAGCTCATCGATACACCAACATATGAATAGTCCATTTAATATTTGTAAAGATTGTAACAAAATTTGAGCCGTTAATGTAGGCTATGTTTTTTCACCTTTTTTCCCCGAAAATATTTTGATAGCTAACGATGTTAGCCTTTAACCTTGGACTTTTTGTAGACAAGCCATTGTAAAAAATTTATTAAAATGAGTTTGACATTAAAGTAGACCAATTAAATAAATTAAGTGTGTTAATATCAAAGAATGTCATAATTAATTATTTAATCAGATTTACTGTTTGACCTTTTTTTTAATTACCGGACCTTTTCTCCTAAAACTATAAATTGAATTAATGCAGGAGTAATTTTACTTTATATAATTTATGTAGACTACTTAAATTAGTTCTTATAAAACGTAAGCATTAAAATGAATCAATATTAATTTAACTGTGATATGAAGCTGTTGCCAGCCATTTACAACTCATAAAATTGCCTAATAATCAAATTTTCTATGCCTTCACTATGTATGAACCAGTCTATGGTATTAACATGTGAGCTAGAATGTGTCATTTGGCCTTTTGTTTGGGTTCCTTGTTTTAATTTGTATTGACTGAAATTTGACTGTATATGGGCTCTGCGGGGTGGTCTTAAAATTTGAATTTGAGTTTGACTCTCTCTTTGTCAGTCCTTCACTGACTCACACTATACCACAAACATCTCCACAAAAGGTTTGCGTGAGACACATATGCTGATAAAGTGAAGTGCCCTCGTGCAAAGTGAATAGTTTCAGTTCTGCTTATTGTTAACTAACTTAAAGTGAGAAGTAATAGTAAATAGTTTAGTCAAAAAAATAAACTAATAGTATACAGCAAATAAAATAGTAATGAATATAATTATAGAATATCATAAGTACAATAAAACAATCATAAAAATATTGATAATAGCATATAGTTTATTAATAATACTATAATAATAGCAATAGAATAAGAAATATCAATTACAGAATATACACAATAAAAAATAAGTTAAATTGTGACATATTTAATATTTAACTCTTTTTGTTAAATTTCAGTTTTATTGATCAGTAATAGCCATTATAACAGAAGTAGCTTCAGTCAAACATACAGCAGGATACAACATTAAAATAGCCTAAATATAAAGTTATGAAACTTTACTTTGCCCTCAGCCAAAACGATTTAGCAGGGAACCATTTATACAGTGTGTGCAGAATTATTAGGCACGTTGATTTTCTTTTCATATTTTATTTCCAGGCATATTTTGTTAATTCCAAACCATATTAATCTTAACTACTAATAAGTTTGTATTTAATCATTTATAAGTGATATATAATTGTTCATGAAGGCTGGAAATGAAAAACGCCTTATATTCAGGTGTGCAGAATTATTAGGCAAGTTTTCTTTTACAGATAATATAAGCCAAAAAAGAGATTTAACTAAGACTGAAAAGTAAAAAATTATTAAATGCCCATGAATGCAATAGAATGCAACACTAATGTAATACTAGAGATTGCAGTTGAGGCATGACCATTGGACAGTGAAATGCTCATTGGGTCAGCAGGGTCAGACAAAAACAGGGGGAGAAGAAAATACGCATGTTAACTGCAAAAGAATTAAGAATGAAGGTGAAGAATTAAGTGTGAAACCATCAGGAACCCTTAAGTCTTCAGCGCCACCATTTTCCAGAACTGCAACCTACCTGGAGTCTCCAGAAGAGCAAGGGGTCAGGATCTCAGAGACTCAGGTGAGGTGAAGAATCCTACAAATGAACCCCGTTAATAAGAACCACAAGCTGAAGTGTTGTGAAATACATGAAGACTGTTTATTTATAGGCTTTATAGACAGACAGATTGAGAGCACCACATCCTCCTCTAGCACTATTTGAAGAATTCATCTTCCAGAATACGTTTTAATACGTTTTGGGAGTTTATTTTTAGTCCATCTCTGCAAAACGGACCTAGTTTACCTAGGCTGTGATGCATCAGGGAAAGAGCGCTTTTGTCAGTACATACCAGTGAAAGACACTCTAAAGGCATTTCTGAACAATGGATCTGTTAAAGAACAGAATGATAAGACCAAGGGGCAAACATCACAAAATCCCCATGTACTTGAGGATATAAGGGATGGGAGAAATTTTAAAGAAAACACTCTTTTTAAAGAGTCTTCATCAGTAGTGTCTCTAATTTTATATCAAGATGCGTTCGAGGTAGTTAATCCCCTTGGCTCTGGAAGAAAAAAGCACAAACTAGTTGGTGTGTACATGACACTTTCAGAAATCTGTCCCCATAATAGATCATTTATTGATCCTATGTGTGACAAGTGAGTGTGACAAGTGAGTGTGACAAGTGGTATGTGAAATTATAGTTTATAACTCATTATTGCTTTTACAATAGTATATTATATTAGAATGCGTATTAAGTTTTGTTTATATTAATGGTTATAGAATGCATATGAAGTTTTGTCACTGTTTAAAATTAGACAACGAGTTATATTAAGAAGTTGATTGCAGATAAGGCTGATCTTCGCCTGTATGGGTTAATTATTCGTCGATCTGTTGGTAATGCCTTGGGGTTTCAGTAGGGGGATTACGGCGCGCTTCTCTTCCTCATTCAATACAGACGAGTGAAGGCGAGAGCTGCGTGTGCGTGTTTCTTCAATCTTCTCCCGTTATTTTTCCCCTTTTTAAGGTAATGACCACTCACAAAGCAATGTAGATTTTGACACATGTTAATAGTACATTCGTTATGTTTGAAGAGACGGTTTTACATGTGTAACTTATATTGTTCGAAGAGTTTCATGCTAACGGAGAAAATGTGTAACGTTATGCTAGCAGCCGAAGACCTCGTGGCTCCGTCGTGTCCGAGTCTCGCCATATACTAGTGTATACTTTGTCGTTGGTGTTTAAGTTAGCTATTGGTACGTCCACATATTTTTGCTGCGAGATTTATTGTGTATTTGTCACTATAAGGCCGAGTACATGTCATGCTGAGACAATGAATACTGTTAAGAGTATAATTTGTTTTAGTATTATGTGAGAACTAATGTAAAAAGGAGTATTAATGTCATTTGCTAGCTTTGTTTAAAACAATTCACACTGCATATGGTAATTTAGTTAAAAGGATAATTTAGAATGCATTAAGAAGATACTGACTGTGATCCTGAATCTAATGAGTGCACAAATATTAAAATGTATGTTTTCTTGTATACATTGTTCAAAAACTCATTCAATACAGACGAGTGAAGGCGAGAGCTGCGTGTGCGTGTTTCTTCAATCTTCTCCCGTTATTTTTCCCCTTTTTAAGGGCACAACATTTGGAGGCCCCGCTGGGATGTTTGGCTTGAGGATCACCTCTGAGGTGTAAGTGGAGTCCTTGCGTTGATCATCCCTTCAAACAACCCAGGTATCAGAGAAAAGAGTTCAGCAAGGCGGTGGAAGTGGTGTTCAGACGAACCTGGCACATTGTATCCTGAAGTGAGCAAAACTGACCACTAGGGAGCAGCAAAAAGCCAATTAAGTCAGATTAACCCTCATTTTACTGTTTATGCCCTCTCTGATAAAATGGAGTCTGAATTGGAGAAGCTGCAACTGGAGATTAAAGGAGCGTTGTACAAACTGACTGTCGAACAGCTGATTAAAGTATGCAATGCACTGCAGATTTCGGGACCAGGGAAAGAACATGTAACTGGTAAAACGCGCAGTCAAGTGATTTCACATATAATAAAGTATCTTGAACGGGAAGAATTGGCCGACCTAGAGGATGAGGGCATGTCAGACCTCCTTAGCGTACACGACATAATAGACAAAATTGATACAGCAACAAACGTAAGTGAATATGAAATTTCCAGTCAAACTGAGTTAAAGGAAATCCTCCAGAAAGAAGTAGAGGCGCTAAGGCTGTCGTTGAAAGAAAAAGAGAACGCAATGTATGACCTAATAAAAACAAGCATGCACCCCACTGCCAGTTCCAGCAAGCCAGAAAAGAATATGGCCCCAGCACCCCCTAATGGCTCCATGTGGCGCAAAGATTTTAAGATATCTGGCCAGATAGGCGAGCCAGGGCAAAAAGATAAGCTAACATTTTCTAGTCTGGCCAAACAAATTGAAAGTGGACTCAGCAAAGGCTATCCAGAGTCAGAGATTATTGATGCTGTAATCCGTGCTATCACACCAGGCCTGCAGTTACGAAGTTACCTTGAAGGGAAAGACAAACTAACACTGCCTGCCCTCCGTAGGATCCTCAGGTGTCATTACCAGGAGAGAGGCGCCACAGAGTTATATAAACAACTCACTTCTGAGGTTCAAAACAGTAAAGAGACCCCTCAAAACTTCCTGATGAAAGCAATGGACCTAAGACAAAAAATCCTGTTTGCGTCTCAGGAAGCTGATTCAAGTCTAAAATATGACCCAGTATTGGTCCAGAGTCTGTTTATGCATACAGTCCTAACTGGCCTCCAGAGTGACAATATTAAAGGTGACCTGCAGCCCTACCTTCTCCAGACGGATACCTCAGATGAGCTGCTGTTGGAGAAACTGAACATTTCATGTGCCAATGAAAAAGAGAGGCAGGACAAAAAGAAACATGCTGCCCCATCACGTGTAACTAATGTGAACACAGTCCAGTCAAGTGAAGCTCCGGTGGAAAAGAAAAGCGCCACCTCACAAAGTCCAGCTACCCTTCCCCCCGATCTGCTCGCTGAAATCAAAGAAATGCGCTCTGACATGGTGCTGTTGAAAGACTTGAAAGCTGAGATCTGCCAAATCAGGGAAACCATCCAAAGACCCACACCTGCACCGCCACAGTACCTCCCACCAAGCAGAGAACCAGCAACTGTGCCCTCCCCATACCCAGTGTTTTCACCCCCACAATCCTCACCTTATAAGACTGAGTCAAATGACATGTCATTTTACCACCAGCAGTCACCAACAGCAGTGCAGGAATATCGACCAGCATTCGGCCCTGGGCGGATGAGAGAGACGGCCCAGTTCCAGCAGAGGTTTGCACCGCAGAGGTTTTACACAGCACGACGCCCTCAGCCAAGGTGTTCCTCATGTACTCAAGCAGGCGAGGAGTACTGTCAGCATTGCTTCAGGTGTGGAAGTAGTGAACACTTCAGAGCAGGTTGTAAAGCACAGAGACCAGTGGAGCCCGCCCGGAGAATCCCTTTAAACTAAGAGGGGTTGCTCCCACGGGACATGGAGCAACCAGTGATATTGATAAGTCCCAATTTTGTGCAGGTTGTGAAGAAGAGAAAAGAAGTGAGGAACTAGAATGTTGTTCAGTTTGTAAAGTCACTCTATACTGCTCAAAGGAGTGTCAGGGAAACCATTGGCCCACACACAAAAAACTTTGTAAGCCATATGCATGTTCAGGTATCAAGAAGCAGGCAACTCAGCCACGTGATAAAGTCAAGTGCAAGGAGAATGGGACTCCAGAGAAAACATCTACTGTAAGGGAGTTAGTAGGAAAGAAGTGTGTCATCAGGTGTTTCCTGCACAAACAGAAAACTCAGGCACTTTGGGATACAGGTTCACAAGTTTGTGCTATAGATGAGGTATGGAAAAAAAGCCATTTACCTGATGTTCCTCTCAGAGATGTGTCAGAGCTAGTTGACCCTCTTGACCCTTTGCAAATCGAAGCAGCCAATGGAACAGAAATGCCATACGTCGGATGGCTCGAAGTGTCCTTTAAACTTACTGCTAGTGATGATGAGCTGCTAATACCCATGCTTGTGTTAAAAGGCAAACAACAGCAATGTCCTATTATTGGCTTTAATGTCATCGAGTGTCTTGTCCTAGATAGCCTGCGAGACCAAACAAAGTATGTGGGTAAAGACAAACTTGTGAAAGCAGTAAGAATGGCTTTTCCTCATCTCAGGAAAAACAAAGCAAAAAGCTTTATTAATGCAGTGAGTGTAGGACAGACATGTGACCATTATGTGAGGACAGCAAATGAGAGAGTCAGTGTGCCTAAACGTACCGCCATCCAAATCGAGTGTCGAGTACAAGCCCCACCCTTCAGAGAGGACAAGACTCTTATCTTTGAACCTGACGAGAACCCACGTTGGCCCGAAGGACTAGAGTTTTGTGACACTCTAGTGTCGGTGAAGGCAGGGATGACCCCAAAAATTATTGTCAGTGTGCAAAATTCTACAAGTCATGACATTATGCTGTCAGGAAGGACTGTTATTGGAACTGTACAGTTGGCCAGATCAGTGTATCCTGCCAACATAATTAAAACAGATCACCTACCAACTGCATTCATTCACCATGTACAGGCTCAGAACTCTAGTGAGAGCATCCCTACCCAAGAACAATGGGAACCTCCTGTTGATTTGACTCACCTTAATGAACACCAGAGGCAGACAGTCAGTCTGATGTTAAGAGAAGAATCAGAGTCCTTCTCCAGGTCTGATAATGACATAGGCTGTGTGGAAAACCTGCAAATGGACATTTCACTAAAAGATAGCGACCCAGTATCAAAAACGTACCTCTCTGTTCCAAAACCTTTATACAGAGAAATGAAAGACTATTTACAGGACTTGATAGCACAAGGGTGGGTTGAAAAGTCGACCTCTTCCTACTCCTCGCCAGTTGTTTGTGTAAGGAAAAAAGACGGTACTCTGCGCTTATGCATCGACTACAGGGAGCTCAACAAGAAAACTCATCCAGATCGCCACCCCATCCCCAGAGTGCAGGACATTATGGACACTCTGGGAGGAAACACCTTCTTTTCACTGCTGGACCAGGGTAAGGCGTACCACCAGGGATTTATGGCAAAGGGAAGCACACATTTGACAGCTTTTGTGACCCCGTGGGGCCTATATGAGTGGGTCCGGATCCCATTTGGGCTCATGAATGCACCTGCAGCATTTCAGCGTTGCATGGAACAATGCTTAGAAGGCTTAAGGGATGAAATATGTGTGCCATATCTCGATGATGTTCTTGTGTTTAGCAGAAAGTTTGAGGATCATGTCAGTGACGTAAGAAAGGTGCTGCAACGACTGAGGGAGCATGGGATAAAACTGAAACCCAGAAAATGTGACCTGTTTAAGACAGAAGTGCGGTACCTTGGGAGAATTGTGTCCGCTGAGGGAAACAGAATGGACCCTGCCGATACTGCTGCGGTAAGATCCCTGAAAGACAAGCAGCCAGGTACTGTTGGTGAGTTGAGAGCAATTTTAGGACTGTTGAGTTATTACCGGCAGTATATCAAGGATTTTTCACGTATTGCCAGCCCCTTGTATGACCTGTTTAAAGCACCTGTCGAGACTGAGACCCTGCAAAATAAAAAGAGAAAGTGGCAAACAAAACGAAACAGTAGAGGAGTTCCATCCAACACACCCATTGAGTGGGCTGATGTGCATCAGACAATATTGGAACGGTTGATAGACTGTCTCACTCAGCCTCCTGTTCTAGGTTTCCCAGAGTTTTCACAGCCGTTCATCCTCCACACTGACGCTTCCAACCAGGGGCTAGGTGCGGTATTATATCAAAGACAGAATGGAAAGCTACGTGTGATTGCTTATGGCTCCCGCACTTTGACTGCAGCGGAGAAAAATTACCATTTGCACTCAGGCAAGTTAGAGTTTCTGGCCCTTAAGTGGGCGGTCACAGAGAAATTTCGTGATTACCTATACTATGCACCATTCTTCACCGTCTACAGTGACAACAATCCACTTACCTATGTGCTGTCCACTGCTAAATTAAATGCAACAGGTTACCGCTGGGTAGCAGAACTGGCAGATTTCCATTTCACAATAAAATACCGCCCTGGTAAAGAAAATGTTGATGCTGACAGTCTGTCCAGAATGCCTCTGGATGTGGAGACGTTTATGAAAGAGTGTTCAGAGGAAATGTCATATGATGTGATTGGAGCAGCGACACAAGCAGTGGAAAGTCAGGATGAGTCCAGCGTATCTTGGTCCATGGGTATCTCAGCTGAATGTGCAACGTTAGCAAAAGACACATTACTCATTCCACTACCAGCAGGACAAGTTAAACATGACCAGAGGAATGACCCCACTGTTGGACCCGTGGTTCAGTTCAAACTGGCAGGAGATAAACCATCAGGTCACGCACTAAGACAGCTCAGTCCACAGATCACATGCCTTCTTAGAGAGTGGGACAAGCTGGAAATGAATGAAAGTGGAGTATTGTACAGGAAAACTACGAGCAGAAAACAACTGGTGCTTCCAGAAAAATATAAAAGTACTGTGTTAAAGGAGCTTCATGACGAAATGGGCCACCAAGGTGTAGATAGGACTACGTCACTGATACGGGAACGGTTTTACTGGCCCTATATGCAACGAGAGATAGAAGATTATGTCGCAAGGAAGTGTGTATGTCTCAAACACAAAAAGCCAAGCCACGAGACAAGAGCCCCGCTGACGAGCATTGTCACCACTCAACCGTTCGAACTTGTTTCAGTGGATTTTTTGCACCTTGACAAATGTAAAGGTGGCTATGAGTATATTCTTGTAATCATTGACCACTTTACACGTTTTGCCCAGGCATACGCCACAACTTCAAAATCAGGAAAAGCAGCTGCAGACAAAATATTTAATGATTATGCACTGAGATTTGGCTTCCCAACAAGAATACACCATGATCAGGGTGGTGAATTTGAAAACCAACTGTTCACACAACTGAAAAAGTACTGTGGAGTTGCTGGATCGAGAACTACTCCCTACCACCCCCAAGGGAACGGGCAGGTAGAGCGGTTTAACCGAACACTACTTCAGATGTTAAAGACGCTCACAGAGAGACAAAAAAGTAACTGGAAAGACTCATTAAACAAACTGATCTACGCGTACAATTGTACTCGCAGCGAAGTGACTGGGTTTTCCCCCTTTTACTTGCTGTACGGACGCTCCCCACGGTTGCCAGTTGACATGTTATTCAACTTGACCTCAGAACAAGGAAACCGTAATCACCATCACTACATGGAAAAGTGGAAGCAGGGCATGGAAGAAGCCTATGAGATCACAAGAGAGAATGCTCACAAAGCTACGATTAGAAGTAAGAGACATTATGACCGTAAAGTTAAAAGCTCAGTGTTACAGCCTGGAGATCGTGTCTTAATCAGGAACATGACACCCCGTGGTGGTCCAGGAAAACTGAGAAACCATTGGGAGGATACTATCCACACAGTTGTGCGCCAAGTGAGTCCAGATATTCCTGTTTATGAACTCAGACCTGAGAAAGGAAAAGGGAGATCAAGGATTTTACATCGTAATCTTCTCCTCCCATGTGACCACCTGCCACTTGAAATGTCGGTGCAGCCACGAGCAAGGAAAAGAAATGTGGAGCAACCTGAGGAAGCAGAGCAGTCAGAAGAAGAGGATGATGGAGATGAGTATTATCCAGTGTCACTTCAGCAGCAATCTGAACTCTGCCCACCTGAGACAATGAACCCTGTGTGTAGTACACCTCCGGAACTCGAACGCATACAGTCTGAAGAAAACCTACCACCTGAGCCAGATAGAGAACAAGGAGCAACAAACCAAATGGAAGACTTACTGGAGAGAGGGGACACTTTTGTTGAGGGTATGCTTTTGGAGGGAGCTGTTCCCTTGCTTGGTTCAAGTGACCCTAGTGGTGAGGAGCTTCAGCGGCCCAGACGACAGCACAGACGGCCCAAGGTTTTCACATATGATAGGCTTGGCTCACCAGCTTGCCACAACATTAGGACATTACAACAACAAAACTGGATGGTGCCGTGGCCATACATTGTGCAGCCACATCACTTCCAATACTTCCGACACTAAGGACATGAAAGGTAGAAATTGAACTGAGTAAACGCATACACACCACACTCAAAATAGACTGTTCAGCACAGAATGTACATTCAAATGGACTGTTGAACATAAGATGGACTGTGGTTACACACTACATACACAATTATATTACACTGTTGCAGTCAATCATACCACACTCATGGACTGTTGTTAAAGGAGAGTGTAATTGACTTGAACATGTTGCACGAACAGAACTGTTAACAAGGCAGTAATGTCTAAGTGGACGCAAAACAAAGACATTAAAGGATATTGCGTATTTACTTGTGCTTGAAGGAATGTATGAAAAGAGTTCCAGTCTGTAATCCTGCACTATATAAGTGTTGATCTGAAATAACGGTGCATTGCGTATTGATTAATGGTTTAACCCCTTATTTGCACTAAAGGTCAAAGGTTACATTAGGATGTTGGGGACAACATCTATTTTGAGGGGGAGTATGTGACAAGTGAGTGTGACAAGTGAGTGTGACAAGTGGTATGTGAAATTATAGTTTATAACTCATTATTGCTTTTACAATAGTATATTATATTAGAATGCGTATTAAGTTTTGTTTATATTAATGGTTATAGAATGCATATGAAGTTTTGTCACTGTTTAAAATTAGACAACGAGTTATATTAAGAAGTTGATTGCAGATAAGGCTGATCTTCGCCTGTATGGGTTAATTATTCGTCGATCTGTTGGTAATGCCTTGGGGTTTCAGTAGGGGGATTACGGCGCGCTTCTCTTCCTCATTCAATACAGACGAGTGAAGGCGAGAGCTGCGTGTGCGTGTTTCTTCAATCTTCTCCCGTTATTTTTCCCCTTTTTAAGGTAATGACCACTCACAAAGCAATGTAGATTTTGACACATGTTAATAGTACATTCGTTATGTTTGAAGAGACGGTTTTACATGTGTAACTTATATTGTTCGAAGAGTTTCATGCTAACGGAGAAAATGTGTAACGTTATGCTAGCAGCCGAAGACCTCGTGGCTCCGTCGTGTCCGAGTCTCGCCATATACTAGTGTATACTTTGTCGTTGGTGTTTAAGTTAGCTATTGGTACGTCCACATATTTTTGCTGCGAGATTTATTGTGTATTTGTCACTATAAGGCCGAGTACATGTCATGCTGAGACAATGAATACTGTTAAGAGTATAATTTGTTTTAGTATTATGTGAGAACTAATGTAAAAAGGAGTATTAATGTCATTTGCTAGCTTTGTTTAAAACAATTCACACTGCATATGGTAATTTAGTTAAAAGGATAATTTAGAATGCATTAAGAAGATACTGACTGTGATCCTGAATCTAATGAGTGCACAAATATTAAAATGTATGTTTTCTTGTATACATTGTTCAAAAACTCATTCAATACAGACGAGTGAAGGCGAGAGCTGCGTGTGCGTGTTTCTTCAATCTTCTCCCGTTATTTTTCCCCTTTTTAAGGGCACAACATATGCAATTGGTCATGCTTTGTAGAGAGGAAGATTTTAAGTTTTTTGGGCAGCAACAAGTCTTCACACCTCTTTTGAGTGATCTCAAGGACATGGAGGAATTTGGAATTGTACTGGAGAATGGAGAGACAGTGAGGGGAGCAGTGATTGCCATTGTTGGAGATAATTTGGGGTCACATAGCATTGGAGGGTTTACTGAGAATTTCAGTAAGAGTAGACATTTTTGCCGTTACTGTCTTATAAAAAGAGACATGTTTGAAAGAAAAGGTACAGACTTAGGTCCAACAAGAACAAAACAGAGTTACAAAAACAGTGTGGCAATGTCTGAAGGGCAAGAAATTTGTGATGGTGTCAAGTTCGACTCTGTGTTCAACTGCCTAAAACACTTTCATGTGTGTGATCCTGGGCTTCCTCCATGTTTGGGACACGATCTTTTTGAGGGAGTTGTTTCAACAGATCTGGCTTTGTACATAAAACAGCTTGTCACTGTAGGGAAACACTTCAGCTATGTTCAGCTGAACAGAAACATATCCAGCTTTAAATTCTGTGGAAGTGACATGAATAATAAGCCATGTGAAATAAAACCTGATGGTGGAAAGTTGACAGGACATGCAGCTCAGAACTGGTGTCTGCTTCGATTGCTTCCATTACTAATTGGGGATCGAATAAAAAATCCATTTGATGATGAAATTTGGCAGTTGTGCTTGAAGTTAAGGGAGCTTGTTGAAATGATATGTGCACCAAAAATTCATCATGATCAAGTAGCCTACATGAAATGTCTGATTGAAGAATATGTGCACTTAAGAGCTACCCTTTTTCCAGATGCACCACTGAAACCAAAACATCATTTTTTACTTCACTACCCTGAACTCACACTTAAATCCGGACCACTAATTAGACTATGGACTTTACGATTTGAAAGCAAGCACACATATTTTAAACAATGTGCAAGAAAATTACGAAATTTCAAAAATCTAGGGAGTTCACTAGCTGAAAGACATCAGCTATTGCAAGCCTATTTGAGTGCTGGCTCCATCTTTCCTCCAAATGTGCAAGTAGGTGAAGCAGATGAGTTTCGCAGTCACATATACAACACACACATTCAGGAAGCTGTAAGGATGCAAGGCATTCATGACTCTACCTTCGTAACATTAACTGCAACATACAAAGGAACCAAGTACCAGACATCAATGGTTGTTGTGGTAGATCAAACTGATGATGTATACACATTCGGAAAAATTGAAATGATTCTGATACACTTCTCAAAAATATTCTTTGTTGTTGAAAAGTGTAAATCAGTGCCAGTTGTTGATCTGGGTTTACACTTTCTGCAACAAGATTCAAGTCCCCACTATTTATGTGTAAACGCAGAGAATCTAGCTGACTATTACCCTCTGCCAGTCTACAAACGATTTGATGCTAATTTTGTTGCACTTCACCACTCTGTTTGTCTTAGGTGAGAAGCTAAAAGATGGAAGCCGTCATTAGAGGTGTTCTCCCAATGCTGGATGATAATCAACTAAACCACCTGATATCAGAATTAAATAGAATTGGTGTGAAAACAGATGATGACCTCCAATATTTAACATCAGATGACCTAAAAGACTTCCTTTCACCAATAGACTGCAGGAAACTAATTCATTTTTTCAAAATCAGAGGCAAGTCATTTGTATATAATATACAGTAGTAAAAAACTGCTTATGTGGGTTTTAAGCCATATTCATTATCAGTGAAGTAGAAATATGTATATTTGTTAAATGATTAATTTACTGTTATTAAATACTCTGTCACGTTTCTACACTACATCTGTTAAATTAGATTATGTTCAATATTCCATTTAGTTTTGTAATATACAGTAGAAAAACGGCTTAGGTGGGTTTTAAGCATGATCAATGAAGTATGTACATTAGTCAAATAATTAATTTATTGTTAGTGAATACTAGTAATTTCATGTTTCTACACTACATCTGTTAAATTAGATTTTTATGTTCAATATTCCATTTAGTTTTGTAATATACAGTAGAAAAACGGCTTATGTGGGTTTTAAACATGATCAATGAAGTATGTACATTAGTCAAATAATTAATTTACTGTTAGTGAATACTCATAATTTCACGTTTCTACACTACATCTGCTAAATTTGTTATGCACATTTTTTTATGTTCAATGTTCCATTTAGGTAATGAAAATATTCCAGCTACTCAACCAAGCAACCGTCCCAACTCTACAACATTCCCTGTGCAGTGTCATGGATCCAGTGAAGTTACAAATCCGAGTCCATCATTTACTCCAGTCCCAGTTCAAAGTGCAGCATGGGTGTCAGATTTTCAAATACCCTGGGGTAAGATGACACCGAATTTAAGAACATGTCTTGGACAAGGAAAGCAACCTGAAGCCTCAAATAGGAGACACATGGTTAGGGTGATTGTGGATTCCATCAGAGAGGTGTGTTTAAATCCAACCAAGCGGCAATGTTCAGAAGTTGCACAGTCAATTATCCATAAGTATCCAAACATTTTTTGTGACAAAACAGAGGAAGGAGAGTTAATTGGTTGTGGTTACTACTCTTTGTTGTGTCAGTTGAAGACAAGGGTGGAACATCTTAACCGGAACAATACAATGGCTCGAGTTAGAAAACCTAAACGAACAGGAGACGAAGTAGATGATAGCCAACCTTCAACATCTAAATCCGCTAAACTGGATAGCTATGGCTGTGTGAACTGGAACCCTACTGAACTTCCTGAAGGGGAAACCTTTGATTCTTTAGAGATAAAGAGACAGGAGATCCTTAGTCTATTTTCCCAAGAAGGACCTCGTGCAGCCGAGCGAGGCAAAGTCCAGGAATTAATGAAAATGACATTCATTGCACAACGTCACAGCATTAATGCCAGCCCTCCACCCAGTATCACAGATATTCAGGCAAGGTGGCCTCTACTCTTTACAAAGAGATTCTTATGCGCACATTTTAAGGAACTGACTGGGATTGATCCTGACATCAGATTAAAGGACTCCCTTTGTACCAAAGGGGAAAGGATTCTCTGCTTCAAAAATCTTCAGTCCAGGTGGGGAAAAGAAGTTAGAACAGTCCTCAAAGACATCGACAGAGAGGGCAGAGATGTCGACCCAGGCCTTGCAGCAGTCCTGTTAATGATGGCCCACTTTAAAGAAAAGGAGGAATCACTGTTCCTTTTAGCCGATGTGAGTATTTTCCATTTATATATTTGAAAATTGATGTAATTTACAGTTAGTAAAACTTTTGTGTGTGTGTGTGTGTGTGTGTGTGTGTGTGTAGGTCACAACAACTCCAACAGATGCAGAGACCAGGGTTTCACTTCCTTCTACTCCAAGGCTGATTATGCTTGGTAAGATCCTTTAATACATGATTAACAATGTTTAAGAGATTGTTTAGAGCTGCACGATTAATCATTAAAAGATTGCGATCACATCTCATAAACAAATGTCAATGATTCGCCTGAGTCAATCAAACTCTTGACTAAAATCATAACGTTCAAATCTGCATTTGTGCTGCCGCTGAAGCAGAGAAGGCAGTTGTCATGTATAGGTATGAAAAAGCTCCACAGTCTTTTCAACCCCCAATATCATTATTTCAGTGTTACAAATATTCAAATTATAAGTACTGGGATAAACGTTTATAGAGAGTGATCAAAATAGAGCAAATCAGCTTTTTAATATAACTTCGCACTTCAAATAAAGCATTTATGTTTTGCCACTAGGTTTGTGTTTTTGACAGTTTTGCCACTAGGTTTGGGGACAAGGGACAGTGAAAAAATGTATTTGACATTGAATCATTCATTCAGGAGGAACGATTCATCCCTTGTTATTCAAAACTTATTTGAGGTGATGTTAAAGGGATAGTTCACCCAAAAATGTAAATTCTGTCAGTAATTACTCACCCTCATGTCGTTCCAAACCCATAAGACCTTCGTTCATCTTCGGAACACAAATTAAGATATTTTTCATGAAATCTGAGAGCTTTCTGACCCCTCCATAGAAATCAACATCATTGCAACTTTCAAGGCCCAGAAAGGTAGGAAAGACATTGTTAAAATAGTCCATGTGATTACAGTGGTTTAACCTTAATGTAATGAAGCAACGAGAATAATTTTGTGTGCAAAAAAACCAAACAAACAAAAATAACAACTTTACTCAACAATTTCTTCTTGTCTGTGTCAGTCTCCTACGCTGTTTACGTTGTAAATACAGCACTTCCGGGTTCTACGTCAGAACGACGCCTCACTATTGGCCGACGCTGTTCATTTGGGCACCACAACACATGCGTGTGATGCTGACGCAGGAGCAAGCCAATGGTGAGCCGGCGTTCTGACGTAGAACCCGGAAGTGCTGTATTTACAGCGTAAACAGCGTAGGAGACTGACACAGACAAGAAGAAATTGTTGAATAAATCCTGGAGTCACATGGACTATTTTAACAATGTTTTATCTACCTTTCTGGACCTTGAAAGTTGCAATGACGTAGCTGTCTATGAAGGGGACAGAAAGCTCTCGGATTTCATCAAAAATAACTTAATTTGTGTTCTGAAAATTGGGTTTGGAACGACATGAGGGTAATTAATGACAGAATTTTCATTTTTGGGTGAACTAACACTTTAACATTACCTCAAATAAGTTTTGAATAACAAGGGTGACTAAATGATGTTTGTCGCTTATTTGGTTCCCCTGAAAACACTTCCGTTGTGTTCTGTGCCATTTGCAGCGCGTCTCTGTATTTGGTTGTGTTGTGAGTATTTGGAGCACACATGTGTTAAATTTTTGTCTAAACTAATGTTTAAAACATTTTTATACATCAAATGATCTAACAATTTTTTTCTGTTATGTTAAGGTTCATTGTGAGGATTAACCCTGACAATAGCAAGTGCTCCTCACAGTTCCAGGTCAGCAAAAGAAGTGGGAAGATAGTGCAAAGGAAGAACTCTGGCCTGAACCCTCATGTATCCTCCTTCATTAAAGAGTTTCTGGATTTCAGCTGGCAAAACTATTAAGCTACTAAGAGCAAATACACTACACAGGAGTTTTCTGAATTAGTACATTTTTAAGATTGTTCTTATGACTGAATCTGTTAATGAATTGTTTTAAAATGCTCTTTATATGAAACGTTTATGTATAAATGTTACTGCACGTTTTTGGAAAACTGATCTGTAGGACAATCTGCAAGAATATTAAAATGTTATTTCATGTATTACAATTGAACAATTAAATAAAAAAAAAAGTTAAACAGTTGTCTTTGTTTCTTTTTATAGTTTTACTAGTTTTTACTACTGAGACCTGTTAAAATACAATAATTTGTACAGTTTTACAATAAATAGTAAAAGTGTACAACAAATTACAGTAAATTTCACAGTGTAAAGTAATATATTTGTATTTGCTGTGGAGAAAATACCATAACGTTGTGTTTTACAGTAAACAATACTCTATACTGTAAATAAATTTACAGCAAGTTAAATGGTACTGTAAATATGAATACAGTATTTTTACTGTAAGTTTAATTTACAGTAAGTTACTGGCAAACAGCTGCCAGTAATTTGCTGTAATTTCTACAGGAATTTTTTTACAGTGTTGGCTATTCAATCATACCCAATACTAGTCTTACATTGTTGTGAATAGATCTTCCTTTAAAGGGATACTCCACCGGTTTTTCATATTAAACTATGTTATTCCCTTAACTAAGATGAGTTGCGTGCACTATATCGCTCTGTATTGCCGCAAAACTATGTTAGCACTTAGCTTAGCCCAGTGCATTAAATATGGGCCAAAAAGAGAAGCGACCAAAGTCGCTTTCCCGTTTTCCTCGTTTTCCCTATTTAAACACAGTTACTCGAGTAGTGTAACTCGACCTAGGCTGGTGGGGGAGAGGAAGCGGGAGCCGGTAAGAGGACTTTTCACGAGTGAAGATATTATTGCGCCAAGTCGAACAAAAGCACTTGCTATGGTATTCCGCCATACAATATAGTCATCAATTTTAAACGCTTAGAAAAGCGCAACGTTTTATTTTGTGTCACCAGCCTAGGTCGAGTTACACTACTCGAGTAACTGTGTTTAAATAGGAGGACGAGGAAGTGTTTGGTCGCTTCTCTTTTTGGCCCATATTTAATGCACTGGGCTAAGCTAAGTGCTAACATAGTTTTGCGGCAATACAGAGTGATATAGTGCACGCACTGAGACGAGAGAGGTGTGTATCAACTCGTCTTAGTTAAGGGAATAACATTGTTTAATATGAAAAACCGGTGGAGTATCCCTTTATGGAATCCCGATTGAACCTCATTAATAACCCCATTAAGGCCCTCTTTCAATCGATTGACAAGAACGTGTGTAAAACTTTTATAGTCATTGTTAAGCAAAGTGATTGGTCGGAGATTATCTAAATATCTATGATCTTTATCTGGTTTGGGGATTAATATAATCAAGCCTTGACTCATTGTGGGGCCCAAGGATCCATCTTCAATAGATTCAATAAGAGCATTAAACAGTAACATTTTCAAATTATTCCAAAAAAAATGTATACAAATTTTCTGTGAGGCCGTCCGGACCAGGGGATTTATTTGACTTAAGTTTCTTCGTGCCTCACAAAGATCTCTTAATTTATTGTCAATCCTAGGAATAAAATTAATTTTTCCAAAGAAGTCATCACACTCTTTTGGAGAAAAATTAGACAAATACAAGTCACTGTAGAAATTATGAATTTCTTTGCTTATGGTTGTAGGGTCAGTATTTTCAATATTATTCACCATTAGGGAAACAATACTGTTTTTAGACTGCCGTCTTTTTTCTAACCTTCAAAAATAGGACATGCTTTTCTCTCCCTCTATCCATTTGGCCTTTGAGCGAATGTATGCACCTTTAGCTTTTTTTAATGTACAAGTAATCCAATTGTGTTTGAAGAGAAATAAAATTACTTTTTTCAGTGCTACTCAGTGCACTTTTATTGCAGTACTTATTGATCTCAAATATAATTTTGTTTTCATGTTGTCTTCTTATTTTGGCAAGCATTTTACTATAGTTTATAGAAACTTCATCAATTCCCATCTGGCTTTATGAGAACTGAACTCATTACTATTCTCAATTGCTTTAATTAAATATTTTACCTTTGTACAATATCCTACATTTTCAAGCAAATCAGAATTAAATTTCCAATATCCCTTATTATATGAAATTTTACAATTTGGCCTAACAACCAAGACAATAGCGCAGTATTCTGTTAGAGGCGCTGGTGAGATAGAGCAATCCTTAACAAACTGTAACAAATTATCTGAAATTAACCAATAATCGATTCTCGATTTGCTAGAGCCATTAGGTCTAAACCAAGAAAACGTTTTGGTGTTAGGGTTAAGATGTCTCCATACATCCAAAACTTTAAGATTGTTGCAAAGATGAGTAAGAGTTTGGTTGAGGGGTACTACTTTTTGGTGGATGTCTGTCAAAAGTTTCATCTGGTGTAACATTATAGTCTCCACCTATAACAATATTATCCGTTGGAAATAACCTCTTGAAATTACAAATTAAAGAAGAAACCTCAGCAAAAAGCTGCTGATTATATTTTGCATTATTATGACCATATACATTAACCAAAATAAAAAAAAAAGATAGATTCAACATCCAGAACAATTGCAACCCAATGTCCATTTGAATCAGTTTTAACTGAGATCACTTTACCTGGACAGTTGTTAAATACAATCGCAGTCCCTGCAGAGTGGGAGGATCCATGGCTTAACATTTTATCTCACCATTGACTCTCCCAGAAAGCAGCATCAGACGCTGTGGAGTGTGTCTCTTGTAAAAAAAAAAAATACAATGCGAACCAGTTCCTTTACAAAATAAAAACATAGCCTTTCTTTTGACCTTATTTTGAATGCCCCGAACATTTAAAGAGAGTAATGAAAACGGTAGCTTAACTGGAAACATACGAAGAACAAAAAAATATATATAAAAAAGAATTAACACAGATTGCTAACTGGAAACAGTTATGTAGTAACTGGATGAAAATAACCGAGTAGACTACATACCTCGCAACTTAGCGTTTCTCCAAATAATCACATCTCACACCATCCTACCCTAAAATCAATAAAAAAAAGTTCAAGTGCAGGATTTCGTTGGATCAATGAGTCTTCCTTCAATAAAACCAAACGGCCCTCTGTAATACGCCTTTTCCCCTTCTTTACGCGCTTATCAATCAGCAGCCACAGAGCGGCGCGAGCGTTACGGTTTTCCTTCGTGAAGTCTTCCACAAATCTCACTCCCTGGTTTAGGCAGACAGATGAGTTTTTCGTTGACTTCCATATTTCGTCCCTGTATTTCCGCATTGTGAATTGGACGATCATCTGTCTTGGTCTTCCTGGTTCCTTCTTACCGATCCGATGCACTGTGTCAATAATATCGTCTAATTTCTGTAGCAAGTGCGGAGCAATTTCGGCAATCAGGTCGACCACTTCCCTGCGGGGGTCCTCTTCAGACTTCTCCTTCATGCCGTTAATCCGGAGATTCCATCTTCTCTTATATCGTTCAAGATCAGATGTTCTGCTTTCCAGGTCATTGTGTGCGGTGGTTAAACCCATGACCGATTTGCTCAACTCTTTTCTTTGCAGTCTTTAATTTCAGCCGAGTTTAATTCGTTAGCTTTGGAAATCTCTAAAATCATGATGCTGTTGTTTCGCATTTGAGTCGCCATTTCTTCCAACTTTACGTCTTGTAAATCGAAGCGAGCAGTTGGGAAGTAATGGCTTGCAGTAGAGTAGCTAGCGTTGGTGATGTCCTCTTCTTGAGATTTTAGCTTTTTCGACGCATGTACCTTAGTGGGTGTAAGTGAGATGAATCACGGCGTTTCTCTAACGAATTAGTCTCGGTTTCCATCTCTGACACTGCAGTTTGAGCCACGCGATGAGCCGGAGGAATTACAATCTTGGGATGTGTTGTCTGGTGAGATTTTCGCATTTTGGAGGTCAGCAACAATATCACAGAACTTTAAAGTCACTCTGGATATAGCCTAGGTGTAATTGAGAAACAAATTATTTTCATATTAGAAAACGGGAGATAACTAAGCCGCGTAATGAGAGCGCGTGTGTTCAGCCCGCCATCTTGCCGGAACCCCTTTAACCCATAGACATAATAAATACATAGACGCCCTATTGGCCGCTTTGGAGCGTTGCTGCGATACGTCAACGTGTCCGCCATTTTGCGGAGGGCAAGACTGCGCTGTGAACAAATGCAAGTAAACGGGTGAGCTGCGGTTTTCCTGGATAAAAACAATAATAACGTTTACATTTATCAGCCGATTTCAGTGGTTTGCACGTGGTGTACATTACTATTACTAATTATATAATTACCAAATACAACCAGAAAAAATGTTCAGTCTTGTTTGTGAAAGGTAATTCCCCGAGACCTGTTTTCAATTGTGTGGCGACTTGTACAGCTCCAAGCAGCGCACGAAACAGGCATTTTTCTCAATTCCCATAATGAGAGGTATGGGCAGGCTGCCCTCATTGATATGGCGGCGCCGTTGACGTACGCTCCAGCAGCCAATAGGGTGTCTATGTATTTATTATGTCTATGCTTTAACCTCTAGACTAGAGACATCCGAGCCAGCGGCAAACGTCAGAAGCACTGGCCGGGGTACGGCTGTTCCAGGCGTGTAGACGAGCTCTGAGCGCCCGGTGATCGCATCTTACAACTCCGAAAACGTCAGATCAAATTTTTAAATAGGCGCTATCTTTATAAACAAACCACATATTTGAGCTTTAAACAATTACATTGTCGACTGAAAAACTATTAAAACTACATTTCGTGACACAATCACAGTAGTATTTTTAAATGTATCCTCTGAATGTTACTATTACTAATTAAATCATGACCAAATACAACCAAAAACAAAAGTTCAGTCTTGCTTGTGAAAGGTAATTTCTCGAAAAGCTGTTCTCAATTGTGTGGCGATTGATTTGTACAGCCCCAGGCAGCACACGAAACAGGCATTTTTCTCAATTCCTGGCATGAGACAATATTATGAAGCGCTACAGTCCCACACCCAGAGTCCCGCATTCTCAAACCCCTAGTTTTTCGAGACAGCGCCTCCTATCAAATTGGATCGGATAAACATGTGAAGAACTTAAGTTAAAATGTAATAGTTAAAATGACACCAGGAAAAAGCACAATCAGAACAGACTGTGACCTAAACAATATAAACACATTTAGAATCAAAGATAATTTTGAGATAAAAACTCTGTAATTAAGTCAATTAAGTAAATCCTGACAACTGGCCCCAATCTCCCATAGAAAAACTAGCCTGTTTTTACTGTTGCCTAAATCTGTGTTACTGTGACAACATCAGAAATGTATCTCTTTGAAGCGTGATTTCACGTCAATCTGTCTGTCTTCATTCTCCATTCTTCTACATCCGTGTCATGGATGCACAGATATGTTAGCAATTTGCTTTGTAAAAATCCAACATTGACCCCACCCATCCAATCGATTATGTGTTTTGAGATGTTGTGCATCCGGGCTCTATTGTTAAGGGTCAAGCAGTTGACCCCGCCTATCCGATCAATTAAATGTTTTGACCATCTGGCCTCTATTGATAAGGGTTGTGGTGTTGAGCTATCTGATCAATCAAGTGTTTTGACATAAGCATTGTGCGTTTTTATGGTAGAAAGTGTGAAGCGGTTGTTATAGAACATGTACCACCGGCATTCCAGAGGCCGTTGTGGTTTCCTGTGTAATGTGAGAGGAAAAAAGTCAATGTCACTGGGTGTCCCTCTGCAAGTGTGTCACAGACGCTCCCCCTCCCTCTGCAAGTGTGTCACAGACGCTCCCCCTACCTCTGCAAGTGTGTCACAGACGCTCCCCCTACCTCTGCAAGTGTGTCACAGACGCTCCCCCTACCTCTGCAAGTGTGTCACAGACGCTCCCCCTACCTCTGCAAGTGTGTCACAGACGCTCCCCCTACCTCTGCAAGTGTGTCACAGACGCTCCCCCTACCTCTGCAAGTGTGTCACAGACGCTCCCCCTACCTCTGCATGTGTGTCACAGACGCTCCCCCTACCTCTGCATGTGTGTCACAGACGCTCCCCCTACCTCTGCAAGTGTGTCACAGACGCTCCCCCTACCTCTGCAAGTGTGTCACAGACGCTCCCCCTACCTCTGCAAGTGTGTCACAGACGCTCCCCCTACCTCTGCAAGTGTGTCACAGACGCTCCCCCTACCTCTGCATGTGTGTCACAGACGCTCCCCCTACCTCTGCATGTGTGTCACAGACGCTCCCCCTACCTCTGCATGTGTGTCACAGACGCTCCCCCTACCTCTGCAAGTGTGTCACAGACGCTCCCCCTACCTCTGCAAGTGTGTCACAGACGCTCCCCCTACCTCTGCAAGTGTGTCACAGACGCTCCCCCTACCTCTGCAAGTGTGTCACAGACGCTCCCCCTACCTCTGCAAGTGTGTCACAGACGCTCCCCCTACCTCTGCATGTGTGTCACAGACGCTCCCCCTACCTCTGCAAGTGTGTCACAGACGCTCCCCCTACCTCTGCATGTGTGTCACAGACGCTCCCCCTACCTCTGCAAGTGTGTCACAGACGCTCCCGCTACCTCTGCAAGTGTGTCACAGACGCTCCCCCTACCTCTGCATGTGTGTCACAGACGCTCCCCCTACCTCTGCAAGTGTGTCACAGACGCTCCCCCTACCTCTGCAAGTGTGTCACAGACGCTCCCCCTACCTCTGCAAGTGTGTCACAGACGCTCCCCCTACCTCTGCAAGTGTGTCACAGACGCTCCCCCTACCTCTGCAAGTGTGTCACGGGGGTTCTTGCCTACCCCTCCATGTCTGCTCTGATATCTGAAACAATGTTACATAAACAGGGTCTATCGTTTAAAATATTATTCAAATGAAAGTAGAGTTGAAAAACATACTGATCTTTATAAATGTATAAATTAAATGTTTATAAAATAATTTAACTACAGTTGAAAACGTATAGTTAAAATGGTGTAAATGAAATGGTTATAAAATAATTTAACTAAAGTTGAAAACGTATAGTTAAAATGGTGTAGATGAAATGGTTATAAAATAATTTAACTAAGGTTGATCGTTTAAAATAATTTAACTAAGGTTGATCGTTTAAAATATTATTCAAATGAAACTAGAGTTGAAAAACATACTGATCTTTATAAATGTATAAACTAAATGATTATAAAACAATTTAAGTTGAAAACGTAGTGTTAAAATTGTATAAATGAAATGTTTATAAAATAATTTAACTAAAGTTGAAAACATACAGTTAAAAGAGTATAAATGAATTGGTTATAAAATAATTTAACTGTATGGTTAAAACATGCAGTTAAAAGTTGTAAAACAAAAAACAGTGTTTCTCACGACTGAGTTTACAATGTCTATAATAGTAAACAGTCGTGACCACAGTGTCTATAAGAGTAAAAGCACCGTGTCTCTATGTATGCTTGTCAGTGTGTGTGTGTGTGTGTGTGTGTGTGTGTGTGTGTGTGTGTGTGTCAGGGTGTCAAAGCAGTAAATACTGGATGCGAAGTTATTCCTTATGCAATACCTCCATCTAGTGGTGAAAGAGTACTGTTTTTCACCACGCGCTACAGGTGTATAAATAAAGCTTGGATTCCAGCCAAACGCTAAAAACATTTGTCAACCACGCTTGTCTGCCGACCATCAGCGCTCACCTTCGCCAAGATGCAAAAAAGTAAGTGTTTATATGTTATATTAATATACTGTTTTTATACATTAGGAATAATTCATTACAGGTTTAATCATTGGTTGAGTAGTTGTTGGAGTTATAGAATTGTTTTATCTAAAAAGATTGTTTTGACTATATTATTTTTATCTGATGTTTTTAACTGTTTTCTATGCTATTGTTACCTTTTATCTGTTATTTGTATCGGCTATCTGTTATTTTTATCCGCTGTCTGATGTTTTTAACTGCTTTATCTGCTATTGCACCCATTATCTGCTATTTTTATCCGACGCTTGATGATGCTGGATGCATTGGTTAAAATCTCTATCATTGTTACGATATTAATTTTATACATACCCATGGCTTTTATTATGAAAAGACTAGGCCTTCCTTAATGTAGGTTGGCTGTATAGTTAGCATGCTACAATGTTTTTCTATGTTCGACAATAAACAGAGACAAACATTTTTTCTTACCTTAATCGTATCCCATATACTATCGCGGGTGTAGACCGATCTCATTTCGATGTCCTATTATAGTTGTCCTATTATCTAGTGGTTGTAACTGGTATGACATGCTGATTTGTGAAATAGCTCCATCTAGTGGTTGTAACTGGTATGACATGCTGATTTGTGAAATAGCTCCATCTTGTGGTTTTAACTGTTATGACATGCTGATTTGATTTTAGGATCGATAATCTTTTTTAACTTAATTATTTTAATTCTTTTTATTTATTTATTTTTATTTATTTATTATTATTATATATTTTTTATTTGTTATTTTTGTGTGTGTGTGTGTGTGTGTGTGTGTGTGTGCGTGTGTGTGCGCGTGCGTGCGTGTTGGCCAAATTTGTTAAAAGAACAGCCATTTAGATTCTAGCGTCAGTTACCCTCTCGAGGCTGAAGGTTGTAGATGCGGGTTACATTACATTACATGCGTATGTGTTTTATTATTCAGAGTTGATGTGTATAAAATCATCTCAATCATATAAAATCAATAAAATCATGTTTTACAAATTAAAATGAATTATTTTATTTTAACATAATTTTTAATTCGCAGTATTATATGTCGTGGATCTTACACATGTTGATAATGACAGTGAGAGTGCAGGACCGTGCGATGAACCTTTGAGAAAGGTCAGAAAGACAGACGGTTCCAGCACGTCCAACACCACGCCATCCACACCGCTTGCCGTACCACCCCCCCAGTCCTATCACCCCGCATGCCAGTTCTCCTGCCGTCCCTCTGGCCATTCTACCTAACACCCTAACACCTAATCCGCCTGCCATTACCCCTGGTACCTTGGCTATCAACCAGTCTGCTGGTCCATCTACCAGTTGGCCATGCAACTATCACCTCAGTCCTGATACGACAGTGTTTTACGGTAAGACTAACTACATTATCGGAAGTTTAAAAATCTAAATTGAACAAGACGATTATGATTTTGTTATTTTTCTACAGAATAGGTTCGACCGGAAAGCATAATGATATGACGGATTGGAATAGCGATCAACTGGAAGCATGGGCCTGTGGTTCTTGGGCGAGCGGGCTCGACGACGAGGTATCGGTCATAAAAACTAATCAGACTATAGATGAAAACAACTGCTTTCACCAATCGTCGGAAGAAGATCAAGGAGACATCAATGCTGAAGAAGTAGTACCAGTGACTCGGCCGGCTGATGATGAGCATCCTACCCCTCTGATGCATGCGCTTATTGATTCAGTAGAATCATTGAGACAGCAGTTTCGTGATGCACACACCGATACACAAAACCGTTTAGAGACATTCCATGCTGAGCTTCGCAACGCACATATCGAAACACTTGGTAGAATAGAAACACTGCAAGTTCAGGTTTGTGATGCGCAGATCGAAACACATAGTAGATTATCCTCATTTAGCCGAGATCTTCGCTACTCTCAGCAGGAGATACATGATAGAATCGATACGCAAGATCGATTTATTCGAAATTTGGGTGATGAAATATTTCGTCGTGTCAATAGTAACGAGCACATGTTCGTCGAATTCCATCGTGAACTGATACTTTTGATTCATCATCTTCTTCTCATTCTCGTTGAACAGTCGGATGAGTAAAATAGAGTTGTGTTATCAAATCACGCATTTCATTTAATTCTATTTCATGTATGCTTTTTTATACTTTTTACATATACTCTGATTTTGTACTATTTCGTGTATGCTTTTTATATTTCATGTTTTGGTCTGAAATCTAAATGGAGGGTGCTAAAAGCTTTGACGCAGACGATACAGAACTGTCACCGGACGAAATCGAAATGCTAAGTATGCTTCCGAATTCTTTAGAAGACTATTTGGTTAATTTAGAATCTTCGCAACCCGTCGCTAATTTGGATCTTTTCGAATTAGCTGTAAATCCAAATATGAATTTGTTCGATCCTGTTGTACAATTCGCCGGTGTTTTAAACAACCAATCATCGCAATCACCAGAGCTCCCTGACGGTAATGATGCATCACAACCATCGACATCAGGTAATGTTGATTCTACTACACAGCCTCGATTAAACCGCACCGACATCGATAGATTGATTCGCGACGGTGGGGACATTAACGGATATCATGTTTTACCACGACCTCGTTTCAATGGCGTAACGCTGAGAAGGACTATGAATCTGAGAGAGATTAACTCTACAGATTTAGCCTCTGATCATACTTACACGACATGTTAGCAGGGATTGTTAATTTTGCTAGAGAATTCGACCAGAGTGATCCCGTAATCAATATTACATTGTCAGCTCCCAGTCTCCAAGAACCCGTCAGCGGGATTTTAACTCGCGGTAATAATTATGACATAGATCCGGTTTTTGATCAAATTGAAAAAGTTTTACAGAGCAACAATCGGATACTATCTGACCAGTCCGTTGAAATCGATGCGTCTGTAGTCTTTAACCGACAAGGCGGGGGTCGACGTAAACTAACAGATCTGGCTGTTGATGAGGTGATTAAAAGAAAAAAGACGAACTTATTCTGCCCCACAAATATTTCGAATAATTTGTGTCTCCATCTGTCTCGCCCGTTTTCTTAGCCCCCAATTACCCGAGAACGAGTTAGAAAAACTGGCTACCACTATCCAAAACAACGCCGGCTTCTCAATCCAAGATCGAATCGGTCTTGACGACATAGCATCGTTTGAACGAGCGCTAGACATTAAAATTGTCGTATTTTACAGATCTAATGCTATGATCGTAGAAACGTTCAAAAGTTCTGACGAACCCCACCCAAAAACAGTTTTCCTATACATCCACAAAGATCATGATTACATGATACTGAATTTGGAGGGATTCATGGGTTCTAGATACGTGTGCTCATTCTGCTATAAAAGTTATAGCTGTCGCAGAGACCATCGACGTAAGCATGTCTGCACAACATCTGTTTCGACGCCGATTGTTACACGTTCCCTGTAAGAATCATACATTGCCCCGATTGTCTGCGTTACTGTAAATCTGCCTATTGCTTCGAAATGCATAAAAAAAACTCACCTCCCGGTAAGGAACACCCCGCCTGCGATATTATAAAATTTTGCAAACTATGTAACAGGCGTTATGACGTTAAACCGGGCGACAAGAAAACCAAACACACATGCGCCTCGGACAGATGTGTGCATTGTCGGGAGCGTCTGACGGGGGATGGTGAGCATCAATGCTTCATACAGCCCCTACCGCCTAAGGAACTGTGTGAGAAATACATATTCTACGATTTTGAAACGCGTTACGAAAACGGTAGACACGAGGCCAATTTTGTTTGTGCCATCACATTCAAAGGGGAGAAATTTGCCGCTCACGGTACCGACTGTATCGCTAAGCTAATCAATCGCTTCAGACAACCGCGATATAATGGTTACTGCTTCATAGCGCATTATTCATCCCGATTTGACTCCTTTTTAATTCTTGAGTTTTTCTGCAAAGCCGGGATTGCGTTTTGCGTTATAATGCAAGGCTGCAAATTAATTTTCATGTACGATGAGGCGTATGCCCAGCGATATATCGATAGCTACTCATTTTTCCCAATGGCTCTTGGCAAAATGCCCGCGGCGTTAGACTTAACGACGACTGAAAAAGGTTACTTCCCCCACCTTTTCAACAGGGTGGAAAATGAGAACTATTTCGGGCCATACCCTGACAAAAAGCTCTACAATTACGATAACATGTCGGTCAAAGAAAGACAAAAGTTTTGCGAGTGGTACCAGACGGTTGAGGGCAAGTTCTTTGACTTCAAGAAAGAACTACATGAGTACGGTGTTAACGACGTCGTCTTATTACGTGAAGGATGTATGAAATACAGGGAGTCTTTCATACATTGCACCCAACTCGACCCTTTTTCGTTCACGACGATCGCCCGCTGTTCGATGGGGATCTTCAAAACACATTATCTCACCAGAAACACGCTCGCCCTCAATCATAACAAAGCGTACATCCATCTGAATAAGACTTACTCAAGCGGTGCGATAGAATGGGTCGAGTATATAAAAAAGACTCGAAACGTAGGTGTAGCAATGTTCAAGGAAGAAGGAGGCGGGAACCGGCGAACAAGCAAAATATAATTTATTTAAATAAAACAAACAAACGAAAATACCACCAGCAGCCCCTCGCGGACGACTGCTGGCTACCGAAAATAAACATAAGGAACTGCCAGCAGCCCCTCGCGGACGACTGCTGGCTAAAATAAAATACAAAAACAAAACACAACTAAAACACAGGCCTGTTCCTCTCTCCATCATCAACGTCGTCGCTCCTCCTTTATGCCTCCGCTCCTCCGTGAGAGATGCTAGACCGGTGTGCCTAACAGGTGTTGCTCATTAGCAATCGCACCACCGGCCTCGCGCCGGTCTCTCACGCCCCTCGGCCGTCCTGTTCGCCACATACCCCCATCGCCCCTCACAGGCCGGGGGGTACCCACGAGCCTGTGCCTACTCCCCCCCCCGGCGGCGGCGATCCCTGGGGAGTATGGACAGACAAACCGAGGGAAACGGAGACGGAAGCATGAGGAGCGACAGATCGAGAGAGGGGAGAGAGGAAAAAAAAAAAAATTGGTCCGGTTCCCACAACGCGCTGACATCTGGTCCCCCACCAGCTAGGCGATCTCCTCCGCGGTGCCTGGCGGTGACGCTGGGTAGCCCTCGGTGGACGGCTCGACGCTCCTCCGCCGCCCGGTGGACGGCGACGGCTCCTCGGGTGCCTTGGGCAGACGGTAGGAGTCCCCCGCTCTCCCTGCTCCTCCCCTTCACTGGTGGACGGCAGCAGGCTCCGGCCCACGGCGAGCGGCGGCGACTCCTCCTCTCCCTCCCGGATGGCAGCCGCCCCTCCAATACCCAGGCGGCCAACAGCGAGCTCGACCGTCCCACCGGCAACTCACTCCAGCGCACCGCCTCGAGCGTCCGTGGCCGCGAGTCCCCCGCTCCCTGCTCCTCCCCTCGCTCGGCGGATGGCAGCAGGCTCCGGCCCACGGCGAGCGGCGGCGACTCGCGCACCATGCTCGATGGCACCGCGGATTCCCCACACCGGCGAGGACTCTCTGACAGCGCGTTCCTCCCTCTTCCCGGGTTTCGGCACCAGTGTAGCAATGTTCAGGGAAGAAGGAGGCGGGAACCGGCGAACAATCAAAATATGATTTATTTAAAATAAAACAAACAAACGAAAATACCACCAGCAGCCCCTCGCGGACGACTGCTGGCTACCGAAAATAAAAATAAGGAACTGCCAGCAGCCCCTCGCGGACGACTGCTGGCTAAAATAAAATACAAAAACAAAACACAACTAAAACACAGGCCTGTTCCTCTCTCCATCATCAACGTCGTCGCTCCTCCTTTATGCCTCCGCTCCTCCGTGAGAGATGCGAGACCGGTGTGCCTAACAGGTGTTGCTCATTAGCAATCGCACCACCGGCCTCGCGCCGGTCTCTCACGCCCCTCGGCCGTCCTGTTCGCCACAGTAGACGTACACCACGCCTTAAACCACAGCGAAGTATCGATCGGTAAGTACTTTTTAGACGGATTCTATGAACACGATGGTATTCGACACGGTCTAGAGTACGCGGGTTGTATTTTCCATGGTCATTGCTGTCGCTTTACACCTCATCAGACGCATCCCTTGTCCGGAGTACCCTACGGGGTTCTCAGGAACCAGTTTGACGATAATATCGAAATTCGGCGGAACGCGTACGGTTTGCAAATCGAAGTTCTTTGGGAATGCCAATGGACCGATATGAACAACACCGACCATTCCGTGATCGAATTTATGACTGATTATTCCGCGCCAGAGAGATTGAACCCGCGAGACGCTCTGTACGGCGGGAGAACGAACACCTATAAACTCTCACAAAGTGACCGGTGATGAGAAAATAAAGTATCTGGACTTCACCAGTCTGTACCCGTATTGTCAGGCGAGGAAAAGCTACCCGATTGAACACCCCCAAATCATTTTCAAAGATTTTGAACCGATTGAAAATTATTACGGCCTTGTCAAAGCGACCGTGTACCCTCCCCGCAAATTACTGCACCCGGTGCTCCCTTACAGATGCCAAAGAAAACTCATGTTTCCCCTTTGTGCCGCGTGTGCTCACGACCAAAACCAGACCACAAGCTGCACCCATACGGATAAGGAAAGAGCGCTCTCCGGTTGTTGGGTCACTATCGAGCTTTTAAAAGCCATCGAGAAGGGTTATGTGGTAGCCAAGATAGACGAGGTTTGGCACGTGAATATGTAATATGTAAAATATTACGCTGAATATGTAAAAACGTTCTTGTGTTTGAAACAGCAAGCGTCGGGCTACCCTTCGAATGTTGTCACGGATGCTGAGAAAGAGACTTACATTCGTGACTATTTTGAAAAAGAGGGGATTCAACTCGACCCTGAAAAGATCAAGTACAACGCCGCCCAGAGGGCAATCACAAAATTAATTCTGAATAGTTTGTGGGGGCGCTTCTCTTTAAGACAGAACTTGCCTCAAACGACTCTGGTGAGCGACCCCGAAGATTTCACCAGAATCGTTTTTGGCAATACCGACACATTGACGTATTTCTCATTCATCGCAGAAGACGTAGCTCTCGTCCAGCATAGACCGTCCAAAGAGGACGTTTGCAAGGCACGCGATGTGAATGTTTTTGTAGGGGCCTTTACTACCGCACACGCCCGACTGGAATTGTACGAATTGATGGATAGACTCGGCGACCGACTGTTATACTCTGACACAGACAGTGTCGTATTTGTGTCTAGGGAAGGGGACTGGGAGCCTCCGTTGGGGGATTATTTAGGGGATCTTACTAGCGAATTAGACGATGATGACCATATAACGGTCTTTTGCTCGAGCGGGCCCAAATCGTATGGTTTTGAAACTGTCAAAGGTAAATCGTGCATGAAGGCTAAGGGGATAACCCTGAATGCTAAAAATTCCCAAGCTATCTGTCTCGAATCCCTGATTGGTCTGGTTGACAGCTATGTGACGTCGCATGATAGATCCAAATACATCCTGGCTCAGACGGAAGACATTGTGAGGAATAAAAAGTCTCTCACACTGCACAACAAATCAGTCGTCAAAAGGTTTAAGGTGGTCTATAATAAACGTAGGCTTCTGTCTGATTTCACCACACTTCCTTATGGCTACTGATCAGATGATGCATAGAGGGGGTCAGGATGTTTCCGATTTTGATTTCAGACTTCAACACCCTTTCAGTTGTGTCGTGAGTGGGCCTTCCAACTCTGGAAAGTCATATTTTGTAAAACTTTTGTTGGAAAAAGGTTTGAATATCATTTCCACAAAAATTGAAAACATTGTTTGGTTGTATGATTGCTGGCAGACTTTGTATGATGATTTACTTCAATTGTACGACATTAAATTTGTGCAAGGAATACCCCAGACTCTGAATGATGATGATTTACTGCCTGTCACCAAAACAAACTTGCTCGTGGTGGATGATTTAATGGAGCAAGCTAGCGGTAACGTGGAACTTCAACGTGTTTTCACCCAATACTGTCACCACCGCAATCTCAGCTCTATCTATATAGTGCAAAATTTATTTGCCCAGGGTAAGTCCAGCCGAACCATAAGCTTAAACGTTAATTATATTATTCTGTTTAAAAATCCACGAGACGTCAATCAAGTGGCGATGCTAGGACGTCAAATGTACCCGGGAAACACAAAATACTTTATGGAGTGTTATCACGACGCTGTCGATCGGGCTTTCGGCTACCTAATGATAGACTATAAAGCGAAAACTCCGGAGCAGTACCGTCTCAGAACAGGATTACTTTCCGACCGTCAAGTGGTTTATATTCCGAAAAAAAGAAGAACGCTATAAATCAGCATGTCTGCCAGACTTTGTAAACATTTGCCTATGTTAAAACTGTTACATAAAGCCAGTCCTAAACAGAGACGTCTTATTTTACAATCAGCGTCCGACAAATTCATTTTAGCGCTGTGCGAAGTGGCTCTTAACATCCTCTACGGTACCATCCCGGTCAATAAGCAACAGTATCGAAAGTTGAAAAAGAGAAAAGCCGAAATCAAATTTGTAGTCGATAAAAAAATTGGCATAACTGCTAAGAAACGAGTCTTTAACCAGAAGGGCGGATTCCTGTTGCCACTCCTAAGCGTCGCAGTGCCCTTTATTACAAGTTTAATAGCGAATCGATAGGATGGAGTATGCAGAGAAGATGTATTTAGTTCCGCACCATCAACTGGATAAGATGAAGAGTGAAACCCCCCGCGAGAACATTCAATGGAGCGTAGAGAACGATTTGGATGACGCCATAAGAGATATTCTACGTCGCACAGACTTGAATCCGTATGAAAAAGCCAAACTTTACACCAATACCCTTACCAGGTTTTTAAACATCGTTAAACAAGAGGATCGTGAGTAGTGTTTTAATGCTTTCGTTACCTATTACTGATTCCGGTCATAAAGATGAAACAGAGGGGGGTGCTGCTGGTGCTATCGTTGAAGACGGCAGAGCTGTGGGGGAGGATGTTGTCGATGAAGTTCTGAAGAATGTCCCTTCGAGAAGCATGAAAAACAGCAGATACATATTAGACAAGATGTCTAAAGCTAAAGGTCTAAGCGCATGGAACGAATCGGGTGAGTTTGTGTTCAGGGGCAACACCGTACGAGGGTCACACATGGTCGATTTGTTAAATGTTACGGCCCCTCAAAAGGTTAGGGATGATCGGAGACCTATAGGATGGACAGAGTTTCTACGGGCGTTTGCTGAATTAAACATCCCATTTTCTACAGTGCCGAATCAGCAGGTCAGACACAAAATTAACTCTCTAAAGCTTAAACCCGGCACCCCAAGCCCTCGCCGTGTTAGACCTTATAAAAAAACACAGAGATATACGCCTTACGCGGTTCCAGAATCCAAAGACACTGTGTTTAAATCGCCGACTCTCAAACGAAAGCGATGGTTGGAATTTTAATGAACATTTCTATTCAATGTATACATTAAATAAAAGACGATAAACAATATATATAATGATTTAAAGCTTTTTATTTATACGTCAAACACGTCTGCACACAGTGAATGCATGATAACATTTTATCATTACAAGCATGCGGTCTTAATCTCTTCACAAATAGGGACACCATTTTATCATTTTTAATAGAATCATCAGTGTATAATTTCATCACATGGTTATAGTCGTAGCCTCTAGCTAAATGATAGAGAAAAAACACACAATGCTGTCCGCAGGTATCCGATGAAAAATCCTGGACACGTCTGCCGGAATGTAACACATCAACATCGTTGGTTGTTAGAAAGTTATTGATGCTGATTGGAAAGCGGGGGCTGTCGGGTGGATTACCGAAGCTGTCGAAAAAACAAGACGGTCGATCCTGGGTTAAATAAACGGCGACCCAATGCTCTCCCGGCAGCTGTGCAGGGTGAGTGTTTATGATGGCCATCGACGGTAAGATCCTCAGCGTTTTTTTGGGAAGTTGATCGCATGGTAGCACCCCGAGAAAATTAATCCTGCACGTGATTTTATCCATGATAGCGGTGAGTTGTAGCGTATTCATCTCAGTAGTAATCGACTAGTACCTGTCTGCGATTAGACAGTTCTATAATCGAGTTAAATACCGAGTAAATTAATAAATTAACGGTATTCGGCAATGGGTGTCTGAATTGTGCTTCGAGTCTGACATTCCCGGACTTGATGAGGGATATGTGCTGACCGCAGTCTTCATCAGGCGTCAGGTTAAATGCGTAAAGTCCGTTCAGGAAATCACCCCTGTCTATGGCGAGTGCTTGGTTTTTAAGATGTCTCCCCGTCGTCATAGCCAACTGATAAAATTCGCGTACAGCCGTACCGACTTCGAAATTAGGTTGTAGAGGCTTTGCAGGGAATTGTTGTCCGTCGACATAGACGGCCAGGAACTCCAGACCGTAATGTTTGAATGCAAATGGATTTTTTTCGTAGGAACCCGTGAATGCGTCATTGTCGACCATAGCTATGACGATAGATTTTGGGAGGGTTCCTAAAAACAGATTTTCTTGATTTGAAACACGCGTCCCCTCAGGTATGGAGAAATTTTTTAGAACCACCCTATCTATGGGATACTTGGCTGTTGTCGAGAGTAACGCCTGGGCATGTCCCAGTCTCACCGGCGGTGCTACAGTGACCTTCTTGACAAATAGGGATGCCGACTCTATTTTTATTTTGTAAGCCACATCATCGCACCTCATCAGACAGAATTCATCTTTTGCTCTAATTAGGCGTTTTTTGATGTCTACACCGTTTAACAAAAGTTTTTCTTGAAAGAATATATCGCTATGTATAGGGGCCATCAGTTCCACCACCTTGCTCTCGCTAGTGTAGATCGATCTCTTCGTCAGCCCTGCGTTACGCCCAACTGGGTCGTTAGAATCCATATGACCAGAAGTGTCTTTGTAAAACAGTCCGGCGGAGAAAAGAGATTCCAACGAATCTTTACTATAGTTGATCAGACTCTCTATGATGCATCAATAAGGATAGGTGTTCGAACTCTGCGATATCAGACGATCGCCTAGGGTCACGTCGACTTGTGAAAATATTGTGGCGCCAGGATAATTTATTAACGCAACTCTTGCTGGATGTACGATGTCGGTTCCATTAGGTCTTGTGATTTTCAGGCGTAGGTAGAGCATTGTGTTATTTAGATCTACATAATCATCGCCGTTGCCCGCGATAAAAAACTCTAATGGGGCGGTGTCCGATATGGCGAATAAAGGGGCTACTTCTAAATAACTGTTTTTCTCAATAACCGTCTGTGTCAGCGGGACTGTAAATAAGTCCAACTCGGACTTGATGCATTCTCCCGACATACGATGCAGTAGCGCCATGCTAGAATATGTTTTTTACGAATCTCTTGACGGATGATTTTCGACTAACAGACTTCTTACGCTTTCTGCGTATGACTGGTCGCTTCTTTGGTCCACTTGTTGTTTTCTTCTTCTTCTTACCGCATTGACCACGCCTCCTCACACCGGGTGGTTTAGACATCCTCTTACGAGCCATGACCATCAGCCCTGATCCGTCTTGACCATTAGCATTATTGCTATGGGCACGCGTCAATACGTTTGAGACGACGTCGGATACTATATTTTTAGCAGCGGATTTTAGATGGGGTTTCGCAATGCTAAATCCTCTTTTTAACAGAGGTATGGCCATCCTGAACAGACCTCTGAAAAGTCCTCCCAGTCTAGCTCCATACATAACCGATCCGCCGGAATAGCCTGGCAAACCCCCTCCGGCCTGATTTCGGTAATAGTCCACATAGTCGGCTGTATGGGGCTCTCTAGGATTATAGTAATAACTCATTTTTAAAGAATAGAATGATTCGCTGGTTTAAAGTGTAGTTTTACGATGACTTTCCCGTAAGAAAATGGTATCTCGCGGTTTTGGTCGTCCTTCAACTCTATGGTAATGCTGGTGATGTGATCCTTGTTTATCGATATGTAATGGGGGGAGTCATATCTAGCAATGACTGTGTCATTGCTTTTACCGGATATATGTACGCATCTCAAAAGGGGAACGTAAGAATCGCCGACCGATTGATATTGGATGATGTCGGTGTAAACGTACAATGTGTAGAACCCACCGTTGATATCGGATTGATGAGGAGCATACGTAGTGACTCTCCTAGTAAAATCGGCTGCTTCATGGTAGTTTGAACGTCCAAGATTATCGTCCGGTATCATTCCTAAAATAGTAGCGAGTTTACCTTGGAAACTGACTGAAATGTTGGGTCTCGCGACCAGAAACACTTTGTTTTTTAATTCATCGTGATCCAACACTGCCAAGGGTGCGAGAACTTGATTTATCAAACGGATGATTGCACGAATGTTTGCGTAGTACCCCCCGCTTATTTGTAATTTCCTCGATACAAAAAACCCTGATAAGTCTTTTTTAAAAGGTCCGCTGTCTGTAGGGGACGCGTTATTCGTAGGTCCTGGGGCTGTGTGTAGGACGAAATAACCGTCTTCATCATTAAAGTTATACCAGCTTCTAGGATATTCGATTTCGGCTAGTCCCACCTCCCATTGTCCTTTCAATTCTATAGCTTTTGCTATCCTGGTTGTGTAGGCGGGTATACGATTTCCGGGGTAAACTGTCGAAGATGCATTGCACGGTAGCGTGACGTAGAAACCTTGATCGTCCATGGTAATCCTTCACTCGTATGATCTCATCCGTTAAACGCTGGCTTGTTTTAAGGAGATTGTAAGTCCACCAGAGTTTTTTTTTTATCTATATAACTATTGAATTTTGAAGGCCAGCCTACCCATTTCACTAAAACAAGCGTAGATTTTCCCTGTTTTTTCTGACCTAAAATCTTTTCCACCTTAAAAGATTTGTTTTTACTCACAATTATTTTTTGCATCTCTTTTTCATAAAAAACTCCCTCGATGACATCGCCGTCGTAATCTGTAAGTCTGTAGACTGGTGGTTTGCGCGGAATGCGATCGGATACGGTGAAAAATTCTTCCGTGTAGTTCTGCTCATAACCTTTGGCGAATGGGCCTCTCACTTTAGAACTCCTGACAATGTCGCCGACTTTGAAATTAAATGTGGGTCTCTCGGTCTTCTTTACATCCCCGTACAAGTTTTGAAACACTTGACCCTCATTTAGTTTGTTGACGTCCACGGGTCTCATTTTAATACTTCGGTGATAACTGACATTGTACCCCTGCATAATGTCTTGTAAAACATCTATGTATCGTCGTGAATTTGTAGCCGTTAAAAATCTCCACATTCGACTTTTTAACGTTCTATTAAATCGTTCCACGACGCTGGCTTTCAAACCGCCAGCGGTAGCGAAATGATTAATATCGTGCTTTTTCATTACATCTTGAAATTGTTTGTTAAATTCCTTTCCCTGATCCGTCTGCAATTTCTGCGGCACACGTCCCTCTTCGAGTATAGACTCGAACGCTCTAGTAACCTCTACGCCACTCTTATTCTTCAACACGCGAACCCACGAATATTTACTAAACACATCTATACAGGTCAGCAGATATTTATTATCGTCATTATCCTTGGCATAGGCGATCATGTCGACTAGATCGGCCTGAAACTGCGTATCGACCCCGTACACAACTACTCTATTTCGTTTGTATTTTATAGGGGCTGTTTTGTGTAAAGTGTAAGCATCCTCACCAGACAGCCATTCTGAAACCTTTTTATCGCTTAGATGGACCCCGCTATCTCTTAAGATGGCTTGTTTTAATCGTTTTTTACCCCCTAAAGAACCCGGGTTGGAGGGTGTATAATAAGCCTTTTTCATGAGCTCCGTCATGCTGTCGTTTCGATCGCTGTAAAAGAATAACTCGTACATGCAGTTTGAATCAATCTTTTATTAAAAAAAAAGTTACAGGATACACAATTTAAGTAAATGGCAATAATATAATACATGATACTAGACATGGCTATTATAATAATAATAATAATAAAAATCAAATAGAAAGTAAATAGAATAATATTAGTACTACAAAATCTAAGTAAAATTGAATATAATGAGGTTAGTACAAAATGCATATAATAAAATATATAATAATTGGATATAACGACGTTACATGCATAGTCTAAGTATAATGGAGGGTGATAAAAGCAGGATAGTCATAATGACGTCACTGATAGTCGAGCCAGAAAAGAAAATCGCGACAGGCCAACATGTGTTTGTCTAGGATGTAGTCGATATACATTACAACAATTTTGTCCATGGTGGTACTGATTTCGTCAATTTTAATACCATCATCGTCATCATCCGGGTCGTATTGTTTTGACCACAAGGTTAGCATGGTACAGACATCTGCCACATACGTACAAGTACAGAGCATATCGATGACCGTGAGTGGGGATTGTGATTCACACATCATATCCAAAATCTGTTTTATCATCACGTCGGGTTTTTCGATACCATGAATGCATTTGCCCACCAAATCATCCCAGGAATTAGCCAGTCCTCTTATATACACCATTTGTTTCTTGAAATTTGCTTCACGTGTAGTGTCTTCCATAAATGGATGACCATCGCGCCATGCATCTGTAATAATCTTATTCACCAGTTTGTTCATCTGTCGGTTGTAATGTCTTTTAAACATGAATTCCATAGTGTTCTTTACGGTACAGGCAGCTCCCATAGCGGTGGCGTCTTAATCAGTCTCCATTCACGATCGCGAGACCTTCCCAGAGATCGACGACGTCGTGAACCACTTCGTCGCAGGGTTTCTCCAGAAGTCCAACTCTGATTTCTTCAAGCTTAACACCAATGAATGGCTCGTCTTTTAATTCGTGCAGAATAGTCCCGACTGTTCCTTGAATCCGTTGAGGGTCAGATTTTAACCCACAGCGTTTTAGCAGGATAGCAATGATGACATGAAAATACGGTCTAAACAGTTTGGTTGAAAGTTCATCAAAATGCGTGTCCAAGTAGTAGTTAGGAGGGTCAAACAGGCAGGAATGCTGCAGCTGGCTGGGGTGATCAATCTCACACCCCTCGCACTCGTTCTTCAGCTTCGTTCCGATGAGATGTTGGAGCAAAACCGCAGTCGCAGCTTTTATGAGTTTGAACCCCAACACATTGAAACATCCGTCTGTGACGTCGAAGGTTTGATTAGCACGAGGCAGGGGCCGGTCGATTTTAGATCTGTCGTACGATTGCTGATCGTTATGGAGCTTGAAAATTTTGAATGTCTCCAAATCCTGGTCTTTGTCGCGCTCGATACAGTTACCCGGACCGATGTCGTTTTGCTTGTTCAATGGTTCAGGGTTGATAATGTTACCCGGACCACAATCGTTTTCAATGCACGTTTCAAAGCCTATGCGATGTTTGATAGTTTTAGTCGAAGCCCAGTCTTTGTGGTGGTCCGGCGGGTCACAGGCGTTGTCGTTGGGAGGGTCAAGAATGCTGCCGAAAGAAATTCCGCAGCTGCACACATGGTCGGCTTCTGAACCCCTATCTTCAGCCATGGTTTATAAATGATGCATAGAGGGTTTGGGTGCCTGAATTTATGGTCGTTGTAGTAAAGGGGCGGAGACGCCGATTTATAAACGACGCTTGGGAGGGTCTCCCCGTCGAGGTTTATGATGGGTGTAGCGAATGGTGGAGGACGGTAGACAGTCTATACCGCTGCGCACGCATCTCTCAGGGTGGAACAACTGTACTTTAATCTTGTTGTATCTGTCATGCATGTCGCACCATTTGAACATTTTGTTGATGATTGAAAAAACACCATTCAGCAGATTCAGATCACACCACTTAAACAAAAATTGCATTTCATACAGGTCATGATGATCCTTGGGCAGGACACTTCCTGATCGGGTGTTGGTGAGCTTAGTCTTGTCTTTACAGCTGAATATGTATACAGAATCATTCGGCGACTTGTTAGTATGGTCGCCTACCACACGGTATTGGACATTCGGGGTCTCCCCGACCCACTCCGCCACATACAAAGGCTCTTCCCCAGGGTCATTCAGATCCTTCCAGACAAATTTGTAAGATAGACCCCAGTCTTTTTCAGGAAATGTCACACATGGGTCTTCCCCAGCCTGAAACTCGCCGACGCCGTCAGTGGTGTAGAGCATAACCACGTGTTGGTTTGTGAAATTTGTACCCGAATACACGATTACTACACATCATAAATTCGCCTTCAGTCCATTCCGAAACTTCATGGAGAAAATTTGTCAAACGAACATGACCATAAGGTTTTCTCGGAGCCATAGTCAAACTTTCCATCATCCTGCTGGTCAGCCCCGTCTCGGGGGGTTGTGGGGAGGCTAAACCGTCCATGCTCATGTAGCTCATGGTTCTGTTGGTTGTAGAACACACTGACCCCATTTATATATAGAGCTGGCCTCTGGAATGCCGGTGGTACATGTTCTATAACAACCGCTTCAAACTTTCTACTATAAAAACGCACAATGCTTATGTCAAAACAGTTGGTTGATCAGATAGCTCAACACCACAACCCTTATCAATAGAGGCCAGATGGTCAAAACATTTCATTGATCGGATAGGCGGGGTCAACTGCTTGACCCTTAACAATAGAGGCCGGATGCACAACATCTCAAAACACATAATCGATTGGATGGGTGGGTTCAATAGGTCAATCCTTATCTATAGATAACGGATGCACACCAGGAAAAGGCGGGGCCGGAAAAGGTCAAAGGTCAACCGGAAGTCATCAATCATTTTGACACATGGTGTCCGGTAAGAACTACTCAAATAATAGGAACTATTATTCACTATTTTATGTTTTATTTATCTATGAAAGACAGTATATTGTGGTGTTTTAGATTAAAATGCTCATACTTGATCATTAAACAATCTTATTTCAAATAATATGAACTATTATTCACTATTTTATGGTTTATCTATCTGTGTAAGTCAGTATATTGTGGTGTATATGATTAAAATATTTATACTTGATAATTTAACATCTTATTCGAATCATATGAATTATTCACTATTTTATGGTTTATTTATCTATGTAAGACAGTATATTGTGGTGTATTAGATTAAAATACTTATACTTGATCATTAAACAATCTTATTTCAAATAATATTAACAATTATTCACTATTTTATGGTCTATTTATCTATGTAAGTCGGTATATTGTGGTGTATTAGATTAAAATGCTCATACTTGATCATTAAACAATCTTATTTCAAATAATGTGAACTATTATTCACTATTTTATGTTTTATTTATGTAATACAGTATTTCGTGGTGTATTAGATTTAAAATATTTATACTTAATAAAATTAACATCTTATTTCAATTTATTTTATGTGTTTTATTTTATTTAATAATTATTTCTTAAAACTATTTTGTGACATTTCATCTGCTCAGAAAGATTTAGGAACTGGGGGACTTTAGCCGGCCAGCCGCATAAATATCTCCTCATTATAGAACGGCTGTCAGATGTTTAAAGTTTAAAACTCACTTTAAAACACTTAATAATATAAACATCTTATAAAATATATCTGTTATTTATATGTTTTATGTACCATCAATGCAATTTCTCTTTTTCAAAAAACTCTTTTTCATTCTCCCACAGACATTATAGACGATGCTGACCCATCCAATAATCATACAACACATCTCTTCATGTTCATAATTTCATCATTCTGTGAACATTATCAACCTTAATAAAAACACCCCCTTCCTGAAAAAAACATTCCTCTCACACTAAGCAGATTACAATCATATACACACAACCGTAACAATTCCAGAACACACATGGTCAAAGGTCAACAAGCAGGTGGTCATAAAACCCCCATATACAGGTGTCATAAATCAAGGGTCATAAATCATTTTTGACACATAGTACAGTGTATACCTACCATTTGTAAGTTGCTTTAAACAAACTGCATCTGCTAAATTAACTAATGTAAAATAGTGATTACTGTGAATTCTGTATATTTGTATATGCAATAAACTATTGAAAGTATAGCAGTGATGCAATGCAACAAAAAACTAGAAGATTGTATCATAAAATGATGTGCATGTAATAATCATATTCACTAAGAGGCTGTTAGAGACTGTTTTAACTGTATTATAAAGCACTGTCATCTAGAGGCCATATGAGAAACTGTTATCATCCAACAGGTGAAAAACATGATGTACATTTCTAAGCTCTGCTTTACTATACATTTTTGGGCCTTGTGTTTATTGCTTCATGCTTCACGTATTTATTGAGAATATACAGAGAATATTAAATGCTTTCATTTGTTTCATTTATACCAATAAATTAATTTTACCAGCAGTTTGTTTTTGTTCATTTTTCATGTATGAATGAGTTCATTTAACTGTGAAATGCAGCAACCCAATCAATATTACATTTTTTTATTTAATGAATGTTTACATATTTACAATCCTGTAATCTCTGAGCTATGCTCACATGCACAGTGTTAGTGACATATTTGTACAGTAGGCTACATTATATTGAACACCATCCCCATTTGTTCAAGTCTCATCATAGAGATTGTAATATTGTGTTATATTTTACCTTTATTACCAAATAAGCTATATTAATATTGTGTTGTGTTTTATATATGTTTAAATTCATATTTATATTTGTATTCACAGAACATGCACATTTAAGAAAACAACGATTTGGATTATAACCTGATGATCATGGAGTGATTATTGTTTATTCTACAACAGATATATCACGATGAAAGGTTATTGCCAATACACAAACACATTGTTAAAATTTCAGAACATCTAAACTTAATTGAAATGTCAGCTTTTTTATGCCATCAAAGAGCATATATTTCCTCTAATAAATCACATGACCATTAGGGTGTTTCCCTCAGTTTACTGTAAATACACCTGCCGATATTTTTGCCTGCACGAGAAATTCATCTGGAACAGGAAGGGTCCTAAAACAGTAAATAGATTAAATTAACTTAATTATGACCTGATTACTACAAACCGAACCCTTATACAAGACTAAATACACAATAAGGACAGGATCAGCACAGATGCCATTTCTCCTTTTCATATTAGATTCATTTCAGTAAGCATCAACATTTAATAGGCCAGGCCTACTTTAATCCATTTTGTCAGCCCTTGACTCACCGGCGAGTGTTTGAAATCCGATATGTGGATTACAGATTGAGGCATAATATATGAATATATTAATGTGTAATGAAACACATTATTCTTTAAAAAAAATACCCAACATTGCTTGATGAACACAGACAAATCATGCATTTTCATCATATTTATTAAGTTTCATGTTTCATTTGTCAACGTGCCTCTGGTTCTTCTCCGTGATTTTGAACTTCCGCATATTTTTACACATCCGCATATTTCATAAGCGACACTGAATATGAATGTGCTTCTCTCTCACAGTCAAAATCAGTTTGCGCTGCGTGTATCAGTCCTTCAGTGGAAACGCAAATGACGACTTTCTCTAATCTACTGTTAACAGTGTGTGTCTTCTTCAGTGGACATTGTGTCTTTTGTGGGGGAAAAAAATGTTATTTGTATTTTAGCCTATAGCAACATTGGTGTATAACCCAGACTCCTGTGGACAGTCATGACAGATACTCAACTGTCTTCAAAAGGGTAAGACAAGACTTATTTGTAGGCTAAATTGAATTTTTTTTTTTTTGATGTTTAGACAAACCATTCAATTGTGTCTTATCTACATAGGCTATATTTTAAATGCACCTTTTGTTTAACAAAAAAAAAATAGACTTAATTCGGGATAATTTAAATTTGGACAAGTTTAATACCTACAATACAAACGTTTATTAAAATTGAGGAATTTTAAGGCATTGGGCTTTTTTTTATAGATTCACCAAATGGCGCTAAAGCTCATATTTAAGAACCAACTTCTGAATTGATAGCTTTGAAAATATCAGTCAAACCTCTATCAGGAATCTCACTGGTTTTGTCCAGCATGGATCCAGTGGGAGTGAACTCAGTCGAGACTGCAGCTCTAGGGAGACCCTTCCAGCTGGGGATGCTGTATGACCTCAGGAGAGATGCTCTCATACCAGGTGATTCACCACTGTTCAACACAATCTGTGAAGCCTTCAATAAATGATAAGTGTAAAATAACTTCTATTATTTATGAGGTGGCAGTAAAGAACGTACAATATTAAATGTACTAAATCATTTAGCGATATAAATGTATACAAAGCCCTAAATTAAAAGCTTTCTCAGCATTTATTCACATCTTACAGCCTTTCTTGTTCATCAAAGTGGTCCAAGTGGTACTTTAACCACAAATACATAAACAAAACTGGATTTGAGGAGTTTATGTTGGAGGAGGTTGTAATTTAAAAAAAAAAAAAGTAACAAATTCTTCCTCCTTAAGAATTAATGGAATGCGAGGAATGCTTCAGTACACATAGAAAACCTAAAAATGCTAAAACTTTACCAAATTTTTTTTTTATAATGTCTACCTTTACATGTGTATCTGAATAGATACTGAACATTACTCACTTTAGGACCCAGAGGAACAGCCCATTTGTTCCATATAGAGCTATAATCTAGTGGCAAGAGTCATGAAATATCATGTTAAATTAAATTAATTAATTTTTTTCCACAAAAGGTCGGCAGAGACACCCAATGTAAGATATTTTGAGGTGAATTAACAGCGTTATGCATGAAATGTTGAGTTCTTTTTCATTTAATTTGAAAGTGCTTAACTTCTATTTATTTCTTATTTATTGATACAATCTAGTAGGTACAACAAAAAAATCAAAATGAAATGAAATAAGGTTTCTGGACAAAAAAACAGTACAATTTTAGGGCTTACATTTTCAAGGTACGAGGGAAGGAATTGTTACAGGCTGCAAGAGTGTTGGTTGCTCTTCAATATGATGGTTGGCATTATTAATGTGATAGTCAGCCAGTGTTTGTATTTAGTGATTCACTTGCTCAGAGTCATTTATGTAAATTAATTACATTTAAAATTAAATGTAAGAGAATGGTCAATGGGGACAAGAAATACAAAAATAATGTGGTGTTGTTTTACTGGGAGAAAATGCAAGTTGCATTTTGCAAAGGGGCTGATTAAATTACTGTTTAATGAATAAAATTCTCCATTACAGGAATCAGACTTTGGAGTAAAGAGCAGCTTCAGCAGAACATAAGTGTGAAACCCCAAATCAATACAGTTTTCACAGTCACCGCTTCAGACTCGATTGAGGAAAAGTCGAGATTGCTGAATATTGATGGATGTCTGAAACTGAGTGTTTTAGGAGGACTCATCAGTGTAACTGGAGCTGCCAAATTTCTCAAGGACACCAAGAGATCATTCAATCAACAGAGACTGACATTACATTACCATTCCACCAGTAAGTTTGAAGAACTGATCATAAACCACTTGGCTGGAGACATGGCTCACTATGATGATGACGTCGCCACACATGTAGTGACCGCAGTGCTGTACGGAGCAGACGCATTCTTTGTTTTTGACAGAGAAGTTTCATCTGATGAGGATAAGAGAGTGATAGACGTAGATGTAGAAGCTGTCTTTGGGAAGCTAATCACCATTTCAGCTGGTGCAAACATTAATCTGAATGACAATCTGAAGACCGCTGCCCAAAACTTCAGCTGTACATTTTATGGCGACTTCCAGCTACCACATAACCCGACCACTTTTGAAGATGCTATGAAGGTTTTTGAAGATCTTCCTAAACTGCTGGGAGAAAACAGAGAGCTTGCGGTTCCTCTGAGAGTTTGGCTTTATCCTTTGGACAAACTTTTCTCAAGAGTTGTAAAGTTTCAACATGAAATCAGCACAGGTTTAACCTCAGACATTGAATCAGTAATTGAGAGTTTGAGTACGACTGAGATGAAATGCAGTGATCTTCTGACAGACACACCAGCTTCGACATTTACTGCATTTCATGACAAAATCAATGACATGAAGAAAAACTGCTACCAGTGCAGATTGAGTCTCACGAGGAAACTCGGCTCGCTCTTGCCAAAGATCCGTGGAAAATTCATAGAGGATTCAGCGTTGATCGATCTTCTACGAGATCATCAGGAATCTCCATTTGAAAGAAGCGCTCTTGAACAATGGCTGAAAGAGAAAGAGGAAGAATCTGACATTATTAAAGCATTGCTCACACAACTGAATGACTCAGGAGCAATGGTAGAAAACAACCTCAATAAAAATGTAATGAATCTGGAAGTTAAACATTTGGTCAGCTACACTTTCACATCATTGAGCTGGACAGATGCTCTGCTTTCTGAACAAAAGACCTTCCTGAGTCCTTCAACAAAAGAAAAAAATGAGGAGAAACCCGGACACAAGACGTGGCTCGCGCCTGACGTCCAGAAGATTATGAGGAACAATCTGAGGGTATTTAAACACTTGATTGTTTTAAACAATAACAAATCAGTCAAATTTATTGTTGCATCAAAAGAAATGGAACATAATCCAGGTTCCTGCATTCTTCTGTATGAAAATGAATCTAATGAAGCTGTTTGCTTCAGTCCTCCATCAAAACCAGACTGTCCGATCACTGAAGATATCAGATATAGAGAAGTGGATCTGAAAGTGTCTCCACTGTGTCCTGATACAGAGGAGCTCAAATTACTGTACAAAATGAAGGAAGAGAAAGACTGGACATCTCAAACTGTGTCAAAGAACCAGGACACAGTTACTCTGACTGATCTCAGACCAGATACTGAGTACAATATTAAATGTGCAGCGGTGGGAAAACTCAACTACACCGTAGAGAGTGATGTGACGCGTCTCACAGTCATAAACCAGAATCTCATCAAGGCCAAAGAGTCTGTTATCCAAAATCTCGGGTGGACTGAAAACAAGTGCAATTTACTTTTGGAAAACATCAAAGAAACAACTTTTAGTGCACTTCAAAATAAAATAAAAGATATGTTGCAAAACTGCCAAACGTACCGACAAGATTTCAGTGACAGAATTAAATCTGTGATCCAGTCAGTGAAAGCCTGTGAGAAAGAGTCTCGTGCTCTGATGGATCTTCTTCAAGCTCATGATGAGTCTCCATTCAGTGAAAAGAGTCTGAAAGAGTGGATCACAGTGAAAGAAAAAGAATTGAACACAGTTAATGAGGTTCTTCAACAGTTAATGGACTGTGGAGCCGAAGTGAACACAAGTTTGGACTCGTATTTGTCTGATATTCAGGTGGAGAATGTGTTTTGCTACACTTTCAGTTCTCTTGAGCTGCCAGATGAGTTGCTTAATGAGCAAGAAAATTACATGAATCCTGAAATGATGAGAAATCCTCAGAAGAAACCTGATGTGGCGTCTCAATCGTGGCTCACTGGAAGCATCCGGGAGAAAATGAGAGAACATTTTTAAAGAGCTGATGACTTCATATAGCAATAAAAGCAGTACATTTATGGTTTACATAAAAGAGCATGAAAAGCATCCAGGTTCCTGCATTCTTCTGTATAAAAATGGATGTAATGAATCTGTTTGCTTTACTTCTCAGTCAAAACCAGACTGTCCAATCATTAAAGATGTCAGATATAGACAAGTGGATCTGAAAGTGTCTCCACCGGGTCCTGATACAGAGGAGCTCAAATTACTGTACAAAACGAAGGAAGAGAAAGACTGGAGATCCCAAACTGTGTCAAAGAACCAGAATACAGTTACTCTGACTGATCTCAGACCAGATACTGAGTACAATATTAAATGTGCAGCGGTGGGAAAACTCGACTACACCGTAGAGAGTTATGTCATCACAGTTATCACAAAGGTGATGCACATTCATGAAATATCAGCTATAGAATTGAATTTTACATCATTAAACACTGTTATTCTAACCTTGAGGCCTTTCACATCCAACACAATCACTGTTCTGATGTTCACACGAAAAGCATTGCTGATAGCATCTCATTAAAGGGTAATTTTAGGTTTCTACTGTAGGTAACCAGGTAAACTAGTCTCACAGAAGACGTGTGGGATGCACATAAACTTACAAATAATTGAATTACTAAAGTATTCAAAACATAAATCATTACATCAATTCTACATTTAGCATATGAGGGGAAATGGCAAATAATAAATGTATAATGCTTACCTTTTCTTGGTTGAGTTATTGTGAAAGGGCCTTTATTATATAAGGGATGTTGGTGAACATTTTATAACTTGATGATGGTTACAAAATATGAGATTGTACAAAATGACAATCTTTATTGTTATTGTGTTTTTATGCTTTACATACAGAACAAAAATGATCTCATCAAGAAAAGCATGTTATTTGAAGATGGAAATCCTGCTCGATATCATCTGCAAACAAAGACAGACAATATGGATCAATCTGAACCATACCGAAAAATTACCGTTGGAGAGAGAGACAGAAACAAACCCCATAAAACCATTCTGATGGTGGGAGAAACAGGAGCAGGAAAAACAACCCTGATCAACACTATGATCAACTACATGTTGTGTGTTCAGAGAGAAGACAAGGTTTGGTTTGAGATCACAGATGATCAGAGTGACCGAACATCAGCTCACAGTCAGACCTCCAGCATCACTGTTTATGGGTTTTATCCACAAGAGACTCAAACTGATCTAACAATCATCGACACACCAGGATATGGAGACACTCGTGGACCTGAGAAAGAGATCGGCATGAGTTTGCTTAGTTTAATTGAATCTAAGAGGATCAATGTATTAGACGAAGTGTGTCTGGTGATTAAAGCAACACAGACTCGACTCTCTGATAGAGAAATATACATATTTGATGCTGTTCAGTCTTTATTTGGAAGAGATACTGCTGAAAATATCGTCTTGCTCTTCACACACTCACGTGGAGCGATCCCTAAAAATATTCTGACGGCTGTTGAAGAGGATAAAATAAAGTGTGCTAAAAATGAACAGAATCAGCCGGTGTATTTCCTGTTTGACAACTGTCAGTCAGAAGCTGCTGATGAAGAAGATGAAATGCTGAAGCAATCATGGGATCTCAGTTTTAGAGGAATTACTGGATTTTTCAAATTTCTTGACAACATAAAACCAAAAAACGTGAAGATGACCCAAGATGTGTTGGAACAACAGAAGCAGTTGGAGGCAAACATCTCTGATATAAAATCACACATTCATAAGATAGACCGTAAGCAGAATGAGCTGAAACAAACTCAAGAAGATCTGGAGAAACACAGAAAAGTTGTTGAAGAAAACAAGAACTTTGAGTGTGAAGTTGAAGTGCCCTATAAAGAGAAGGTTGATATTGATCGCTCTGTAGCCAGTGTGGCGATGTGCTGCAGCGTCTGTGAGGAGAACTGTGTTTATCTAGACAGCTGGTGGGCCAGCGGCCTCTTATGGTGCCATGTGATGAAAGATGATCACTGTACAGAGTGCACAAAGAAATGCCACTACAGCAAACACGTCAAAGAAGCGAAAATATATGAAACAAAGACGAAGAAGGAGAAGAGGACAAATGAAGATTTGAAGAAGAAATATGATGATAATATAATTAAAGTTGAGTCTTTGGTCAAGAGGCTGAAAGAAGAACTACAAACATTAGAGATAGAGAGAGTTAAGCTGTTGATGGATGTGTTTCACTGTGTGGAAACTCTGGAGAAGATCGCTCTCAACACTGATTCTCTGAACACACTCCGACATGTTGATTCTCTGATTGAGAAGCTGAAGGAAATTAATGAGCCTGAAAAAGCTGAAATACTGGAAAACATCAAGAAGAGAGCAGGAGAAGAAAAACACAAAGTGCTGAAATACATGAAAAGTTAGAAAACTTTTATATTAAATCAGAAAATTAGAAAAGTGCACTCTGAAAGTATCCGGTGATTATGGCACATCAATATTGACTCTCTGACAGACAAATATACATATTTCACACACACACACACACACACACACACACACACACACACACACACACACACACACACACACACACACACACATACACGTCTATATTACTAACAGGGGACTATCGCTCTACACTGGCCAAGAGGGGACTAGTGTTTCTAGTCATTTTGAAGAAATAAAAATGACATACAAAATTTTCTTTTAAGGTCTTTTTTCATAATATAACTTTAAATATGCATTTTTTTATTTAAAAAAAAACATGCCAAGTGGGGACCTGAACGATGTCTACCTTACCAACAGGGGACTCCCATAGACTGCAATGGAACTGTGTGTGTGTGTGTGTGTGTGTGTGTGTGTGTGTGTGTGTGTGAAGAGTGAAGTCTGTCTTCATTATGTAACTTTATATATATATATATATATATATATATATGTATTATATATATACAGTCGTGCTCAGAATTAATGGTACCCCTGGTAAATATGATGAAAAATGGCTGTAAAAAATAACTCTGCATCGTTTATCCTTTTGATATTTCATTCAAAAAATTGGCAAAAATCGAACCTTTCATTGAAGTAAAATAATTGAAAGTGGAGGGGAAATCACATTATGAAATAAATGTTTTTCTCCAAAACAAGTTGGCCACAATTATTGGTACCCCTAGAATTGTTTACGAGTAAAATATCTCTTAAGTATATTCCCATTCATATTTACCTTTTTTTTGCACACCAGGGTGACTAGGAACATGAAATTGTCCAGCCATGACTTCTTGTTTTACAAGAGTTTAAATATGAGGAAACACGAAGGCCAAATTCCCTTAATCATCCATTACAATGAGTAAAACCAAAGAATATAGTTCTGATGTGCATCAAAAGATTGTTGAGCATCACAAAATAGAAAGTGGCTGTAAGAAAATAGCTAAAGCATTGAAAATCCCCATTTTCACCATCAGGGCAATAATTTAGCACTTCCAATCAACTAAAGATGTTACAAATCTGCCAGGAAGTGGACGTGTGTCTATATTGTCTTAATGCATGGTGAGGATGAAAGTTTGAGTGGCCAAAGACTCTCCAAAGATCACAGATGGAGAATTGCAGAGATTAGTTGAGTCTTGGGTTCAGAAAGCCTATTAAAATAATTTAAACAACCCCTACATCACCACATGTTGTTTGGGAGGTTTTCAAGAAAAATCCTCCTTGCTCATCCAAAAACAAACCCCAGCAAATTCAGTTGTCAGACATGACTGGACCTTCAAACAGCACAGGGTTCTGTGGTCAGATGAAACTAACAAATAGCTTTTTGGCAGCAAACATGCAAGATGGGTTTGGTGCACACAAGGATAAAAAGTACCCCATGTGTACAATTTAATATACCATCTTTAATGTTGTGGTCATATTTTTCTGCTGGAGGTCCTGGACTTCTTGTTCAGATACATGCATGGCATCGTGGATGCTATCAAATACCAACAGATAAAAAATCTAAACCTGACAGCCTCTGCTAGAAATCTTATAATGGGCCGTGGTTGGATCTTCCATCAGGACAACGATCCAAAACAAACATCAAATTTCAACACAAAAATGTGTTAAGTAGCACAAAATGAAGCTTCTGCCATGACCGTCCCAGACCTGATGAGTGGAGTGAACTGAAGAGAAGAAGCACCAACATGGATCTGGGAATCTGAAGGATCTGGAGAGATTCTGTAAGAATGGTCTCTGATCTCTTGTCTGTGTTCTCCAAACTCATCAGGCATCATAGGATAAAACTCAGAGCTGTTATCTTGGCAAAAGGAGATTGCAAAAAGTATTTAATAAAAGGGTACCAATAATTGTGGCCAACGTGTTTTGGAGATAAACATTTATTTCATAATGTGATTTCCCCCCCACTTTCTATTCTTTTACTTCAATGAAAGTTTAGATTTTTGCCAATATTTTGAATGAAAGATCAAAAGGATAAATGATGCAGATTTATTTTTTCCAGCCATTTTTTATCATATTTACCAGGGGTACCATTAATTCTGAGCACGACTGTATAATGTTTATATATTATATATGTAATCTGTAATTATATAATGTTTACACAGGCATCAGACACACACAAACACACGTCTATATTACTAAAAGAGCACTGTCGCTCTACACTGGCCAAGTGGGGACTTTCATAGCCTACAATGGAACCGTGTGTGTGTGAACAGTGAACTCTGTCTTCATTATGTAATATTGCATATTGTGATATGCATATTGTAATCTCTGATGACTGTGTGAACATACATATATATATATGCCTGTATGTGTTAATACAAGCATCAGAGATCACAATATGCACAGATAAACATATTCAATATACAATTAAAAAAGAATGACCAAACCATCAGTTATCAAAAATTTAAAAAATTGCAATTTTTGAGGAAAGACCATTTGAATCTGTTTTTCATTCAACGGGGTAAAAAATACCGACAGCAACAGTTCAAAAGCAGAGGCGAGAAGATGCTTCTTATCATTCATAATATTATTTCTCTTATTTAATGCTCTCTCTTCATAGATACTTTATATTCTTGGTTATGCAGTCCCTAACAATTTTTTTTGCCATTGTTATGTGCCATTGTACAAACACACACATTTCTATATTACTAACAAAGCACTGTCGCTCTACACTGGCCAAGTGGGGACCTGAACGATGTTTACCTATCCAACAGGGGACTCCCATAGCCTACAATGGAACTGTGTAACTTGTGTGTATATATATATATATATGTATATGTATATATATATGTATATGTATATGTGTGTGTGTTCATACAGGCATCAGAGATCACAATATGCATAGATAAACATATACAATATACAATTAAAAAAGAATGACCAAACCATCAGTTATCAAAAATTAAAAAAATTAGAATTTTTTGAGGAAAGACCATTTGAATCTGTTTTTTAACGGGGTAAAAAATACCGATGGCAACAGTTCAAAAGCAGAGGCTCTTATCATTCATATTATTATTTTTCTTCTTTAACGGTCTCTCTTCATAGATACTTTCTATGCTTGGTTATGCAGTCCGTTTAGGGTTCATGGGATAAATCAAACAGAAATAGCTCTTTAAGGTAACAATTTCAGGTCACTACTTTATACAGTCAATAATGATTATATTAATCAAAATGAACTTCGCGTCCCCAGTTGGATGGTAAAGAACGACACCAGTTCTTCTGCTTTGTACATTTCTTGCCATCACAAAAACACGGTAAAGATTTTGGAGGTCAATCTCAAAATGTTATGTTGACTTGCTGCACTGAACAATTTTACTTCATTCAGTTGAAATATATGAAGTAGGGATGTTCATTTAACATTTTGTTTTCTGACTGACAGCTGATGCTTGTTAACCAGTCATCAGCAGTTAACTGACATTATTTTAAGGTTAGATTAGAATGAAATGTAATTAGAAAAGATAAGTGTCTGTGACCAATTCAAATACCTCAAAAATGTAGATTTACATGTGCAAATAGCAGCATAAACAACAGAACATGAGGATTCACACACACCGTCACATCAAGCACCCGCAGTGCTTCTGTGAACACAGTAAACCAGAATAAAAGTGTATATATAACTGAATATATATATATATTAGTGCTGTCAGTTTAACGCGTTATTAACGGCGTTACCGCAAACACATTTTAACGGCGTCAATTTTTTTAGCGCGAGATTAACGCTCTTTTTGGCCTAGCAAACATTGTAGTTTTTTCACATGCTGTTGCAACAACTGGTAACGTTAGAAAAACTACAACATCACACCGGATAGCTAGACCGGAAACAAAACAAAACGCGGGACTAGATTTGATGGCCGAGTGCGAGCGCGGGCGGTAATGCACTCACTCTGTGTGTGCGGGTACGGGAGAATACAACGATTCGGGACTCCCACAAACTAGAAAAATCTATGAATAAAACATAAAAACTAATACATTTTTATTCTTATGTTGCAGAAAAGCAACAAGAACAACTAAAACAAAATAGAAACGATTTACAGGCCAGAGTTACTTTTTATAACATGTTTGCAGCGTTGAGCGATGTAGCCAATCACAGACATGTGTGGATTTCTTAAACGCAATGGCCAATCAGATGCATTTAAAATAGACTCCCCTCACTGCTCAAAACTGACTTTTTGTTCAGTGCTGAATTCTGGATATTGACAAATCCTCTAATTAAAACAAACTAAGTGTATATATTCTGAAAGATTCATTGTGCAGTCAGCTTCATTGATAATAACAGAGATGTGTGAGATTGCGATGAACTGATGTCAGCTTTTTAGGAATTTTTAAAGGATTGCACTTTGTGCGCATTCAGTCATCCCAAACCATGCACTCAGTAGCCTGCTTGCTTTTATATTATAACAGTGGTTTGTGTGTTAATGCTTTAATAACACATAATTGATCAGGAGCATTTATGCTGATGTGTATGGTGGCGACACGTAGGCGAAGTAGCCTACAAATAAAGTCTATTTGCGGGCGGGAGCGGGACAAAAATGTTGCGGGCGGGAGAAAGTAACAAGAAAGTAGTTGAGAACGTCAGTTATAACGACCCACGTATTAAAAAGAAATGGACGGTTTTAAATCGGGCTCGGGACGGGCTCATAATTACAGTAAATGTGTCGGGCCGGGCTCGGACACAATGCGCACGGGCTCGGGTCGGGCTTGATTTTTTGGGCCCGATCTAAGCTCTACAATGGATGACTTCAGACAGAAGCACATGGATACCACAGCTAAGAACAAACATATTGCTGATCCACTTTTCCTTGTTCATAAGAGCATTCAAATTAGAAAAGATGATGGGACAAATAGAAATCAAGGGACATTTAGAATAGATAAAAATGTGCGATTAATCGCGAGTTAACTATGGCATTAATGCGATTAAATATTTGAATCGTTTGACAGCACTAATATATATATATATTTATTTACACAACATTATTTTCAACTGAAAATTGCAAGCTTTTCATGTGTTTTGGCCGCTCATTTACACGAAAATGCCATTTTGGAGGCCTGACAATGCAAACTTTCCAACCCGGTCACACTAAATGCGTCTCTGCTTAGAAATCTTGGCTTGCTCAAAACTTTTTGTCTTTAAATGAAGTCAAAACTGAGGTGATAGTTTTCGGCCCCACTGATAATTTTAATACCACCAGCATCGATTTGAGGAGCTTCTCTGCATTCAGATCTACGCATGACAAACAAATATCTTCGGTACACTTAATTGGATCTAGTTTCTATCAACTCCGTCTTTTGTATCAAATTAAACACTTCCTATCTGACAAAACTCTAGAGATGTCTGTTCATGCTTTTATTACTTCCCGTTTAGACTACTGCAACTCATTGTGTTGCGGTATTTCCAAGTCACAAATCGCTCGCCTTCAACTGGTCCAAAATGCTGCAGCAAGATTTATTCGCAAAAGTCCTAAATATGATCACATGATGATAATGATACATTTTATTTATATTGCGCTTTTCTCCAACCCAAAACGATACAAAAACAATACACAGTACCAATATATATATATATATATATATATATATATATATATATATATATATATATATATATATATATATATACATATATACAAAGAGATTAAAAATTGTAACATTACAAAATTTAATGACAGTACATTTCAAATACCTAAAAATGGTACATTAAGTGGTTTTGTTCAAGTCAAAATATTACTTAACATTAATGAACCAACCTACATACAATAAAACTACATTTTTGGGGGGTTAAATCAAGCAGAAATATCACTTCAATGTAACAATTGCAGGTCACTACACAAGTTCAACTGTACATGATCTAGACTCTAGATAAATGAAATGCAATCGCAGCAGTAAGTCAGGGGAATGCTTATATTTATTTCTTTGGTTTCAATTTTGAACATGTTGCAGTTCTTTTTAAAAAGGTATACATTTTGACATAATTATAAAATGATATAACATGATTTGATACTGTATATTAGCAGAAATTACACATTTTTCACTTCAGCAACAAAGTGGAGACCCTCTTTTCTGTAATGAAAGACCAATCTTATGGGTTGTGGTCTCTCAGACATTGGCCAATATCAGTAAAAAAAAAAAAACATTGTTTCCCTTAGGGCTTAAATGAACCAGATTTTTTTTTTTTACATCCTTACACTTTTAGACAGGTGATGCTTGCAACCCGACCATAATCCATTAGCCGACAAGATTAGAATGTTATATTCTAATTAAATTAGAATGTATGTATTTCTCAATACTTATCACTGTTTTAAAAGCTCTTCACTCCGTTGTCTTAACCAACTTTCAGCTTCACTGCAGTAAATTTCACATTCAAAACGCATTAAAACTACCAAAACACATCATTCATGTCTCAAAATAAGTCATTCTTTCAGAACACTAGTAAAGGTTTCACCCAACAAACAAAATTAAAAATAGAAATCAAAAAACACAAACAACAGGCAGTAATATGCACTATTTTCTGCTGTTCAGAATTCAAGGCAGTTTATTTTACATGGTTCATGTTTACATTAATGTACAAAATTATTTCCTTTTGTATAGATGGCGATGAAAATGAAAGACTAAGACTAGTGTAGGTGTTTAGTTACATCTTAATTGTTCTGATAGGTTTTTTTTAGATTTAGAATTTATTTCAATGTGGTATACGGTATAAAAATATTGCAAATTTCAGTCTTATTCATTTTTGTTTGAGTTGAAATGTTTTTAACTTAAATATAACAGTCTTGGAAATAATATGTAAGCATGTGCAAATTGGCCTGTACAGTAAATCAAGTTCTGCTGGTCTTTGTGTTTAACTGTATTATAAAGCACTGTCATCTAGAGGCCATATGAGAAACTGTTATCATCCAACAGGTGAAAAACATGATGTACATTTCTAAGCTCTGCTTTACTATACATTTTTGGGCCTTGTGTTTATTGCTTCATGCTTCACGTATTTATTGAGAATATACAGAGAATATTAAATGCTTTCATTTGTGTTTCACTTATACCAATAAATTAATTTTACCAGCAGTTTGTTTTTGTTCATTTTTCATGTATGAATGAGTTCATTTAACTGTGAAATGCAGCAACCCAATCAATATTACATTTTTTTATTTAATGAATGTTTACATATTTACAATCCTGTAATCTCTGAGCTATGCTCACATGCACAGTGTTAGTGACATATTTGTACAGTAGGCTACATTATATTGAACACCATCCCCATTTGTTCAAGTCTCATCATAGAGATTGTAATATTGTGTTATATTTTACCTTTATTACCAAATAAGCTATATTAATATTGTGTTGTGTTTTATATATGTTTATATTCATATTTATATTTGTATTCACAGAACATGTACATTTAAGAAAACAACGATTTGGATTATAACCTGATGATCATGGAGTGATTATTGTTTATTCTACAACAGATATATCACGATGAAAGGTTATTGCCAATACACAAACACATTGTTAAAATTTCAGAACATCTAAACTTAATTGAAATGTCAGCTTTTTTTATGCCATCAAAGAGCATATATTTCCTCTAATAAATCACATGACCATTAGGGTGTTTCCCTCAGTTTACTGTAAATACACCTGCCGATATTTTTGCCTGCACGAGAAATTCATCTGGAACAGGAAGGATCCTAAAACAGTAAATAGATTAAATTAACTTAATTATGACCTGATTACTACAAACCGAACCCTTATACAAGACTAAATACACAATAAGGACAGGATCAGCACAGATGCCATTTCTCCTTTTCATATTAGATTCATTTCAGTAAGCATCAACATTTAATAGGCCAGGCCTACTTTAATCCATTTTGTCAGCCCTTGACTCACCGGCGAGTGTTTGAAATCCGATATGTGGATTACAGATTGAGGCATAATATATGAATATATTAATGTGTAATGAAACACATTATTCTTTTAAAAAAATACCCGACATTGCTTGATGAACAAAGACAAATCATGCATTTTCATCATATTTATTAAGTTTCATGTTTCATTTGTCAACGTGCCTCTGGTTCTTCTCCGTGATTTTGAACTTCCGCATATTTTTACACATCCGCATATTTCATAAGCGACACTGAATATGAATGTGCTTCTCTCTCACAGTCAAAATCAGTTTGCGCTGCGTGTATCAGTCCTTCAGTGGAAACGCAAATGACGACTTTCTCTAATCTACTGTTAACAGTGTGTGTCTTCTTCAGTGGACATTGTGTCTTTTGTGGGGGAAAAAAATATGTTATTTGTATTTTAGCCTATAGCAACATTGGTGTATAACCCAGACTCCTGTGGACAGTCATGACAGATACTCAACTGTCTTCAAAAGGGTAAGACAAGACTTATTTGTAGGCTAAATTGAGTCTTTTTTTTATTTTTTATTTGATGTTTAGACAAACCATTCAATTGTGTCTTATCTACATAGGCTATATTTTAAATGCACCTTTTGTTTAACAAAAAAAAATAGACTGAATTCGGGATAATTTAAATTTGGACAAGTTTAATACCTACAATACAAACGTTTATTAAAATTGAGGAATTTTAAGGCATTGGGTTTTTTTTATAGATTCACCAGATGGCGCTAAAGCTCATATTTAAGAACCAACTTCTGAATTGATAGCTTTGAAAATATCAGTCAAACCTCTATCAGGAATCTCACTGGTTTTGTCCAGCATGGATCCAGTGGGAGTGAACTCAGTCGAGACTGCAGCTCTAGGGAGACCCTTCCAGCTGGGGATGCTGTATGACCTCAGGAGAGATGCTCTCGTACCAGGTGATCCACCACTGTTCAACACAATCTGTGAAGCCTTCAATAAATGATTAGTGTAAAATAACTTCTATTATTTATGAGGTGGCAGTAAAGAACGTACAATATTAAATGTACTAAATCATTTAGCGATATTAATGTATACAAAGCCCTAAATTAAAAGCTTTCTCAGCATTTATTCACATCTTACAGCCTTTCTTGTTCATCAAAGTGGTCCAAGTGGTACTTTAACCACAAATACATAAACAAAACTGGATTTGAGGAGTTTATGTTTTTGAGGTTGTAATTTAAAAAAAAAAAAAGTAACAAATTCTTCCAGCGTTGGTCAATTTGATCTCCTTAAGAATTAATGGAATGCAAGGAATGCTTCAGTACACATAGAAAACCTAAAAATGCTAAAACTTTACCAATTTTTTTTTTTATAATGTCTACCTTTACATGTGTATCTGAATAGATACTGAACATTACTCACTTTAGGACCCAGAGGAACAGCCCATTTGTTCCATATAGAGCTATAATCTAGTGGCAAGAGTCATGAAATATCATGTTAAATTAAATTAATTAATTTTTTTCCACAAAAGGTCGGCAGAGACACCCAATGTAAGATATTTTGAGGTGAATTAACAGCGTTATGCATGAAATGTTGAGTTCTTTTTCATTTAATTTGAAAGTGCTTAACTTCTATTTATTTCTTATTTATTGATACAATCTAGTAGGTACAACAAAAAAATCAAAATGAAATGAAATAAGGTTTCTGGACAAAAAAACAGTAAAATTTTAGGGCTTACATTTTTAAGGGGGTACGAGGGAAGGAATTGTTACAGGCTGCAAGAGTGTTGGTTGCTCTTCAATATGATGGTTGGCATTATTAATGTGATTGTCAGCCAGTGTTTGTATTTAGTGATTCACTTGCTCAGAGTCATTTATGTAAATTAATTACATTTAAAATTAAATGTAAGAGAATGGTCAATGGGGACAAGACATACAAAAATAATGTGGTGTTGTTTTACTGGGAGAAAATGCAAGTTGCATTTTGCAAAGGGGCTGATTAAATTACTGTTTAATGAATAAAATTCTCCATTACAGGAATCAGACTTTGGAGTAAAGAGCAGCTGAAGCAGAACATAAGTGTGAAACCCCAAATCAATACAGTTTTCACAGTCACCGCTTCAGACTCGATTGAGGAAAAGTCGAGATTGCTGAATATTGATGGATGTCTGAAACTGAGTGTTTTAGGAGGACTCATCAGTGTAACTGGAGCTGCCAAATTTCTCAAGGACACCAAGAGATCATTCAATCAACAGAGACTGACATTACATTATCATTCCACCAGTAAGTTTGAAGAACTGATCATAAACCACTTGGCTGGAGACATGGCTCACTATGACGATGACGTCGCCACACATGTAGTGACCGCAGTGCTGTACGGAGCAGACGCATTCTTTGTTTTTGACAGAGAAGTTTCATCTGATGAGGATAAGAGAGTGATAGACGTAGATGTAGAAGCTGTCTTTGGGAAGCTAATCACCATTTCTGCTGGTGCAAACATTAATCTGAATGACAATCTGAAGACCGCTGCCCAAAACTTCAGCTGTACATTTTATGGCGACTTCCTGCTACCACATAACCCGACCACTTTTGAAGATGCTATGAGGGTTTTTGAAGATCTTCCTAAACTGCTGGGAGAAAACAGAGAGCTTGCGGTTCCTCTGAGAGTTTGGCTTTATCCTTTGGACAAACTTTTCTCAAGAGTTGTAAAGTTTCAACATGAAATCAGCACAGGTTTAACCTCAGACATTGAATCAGTAATTGAGAGTTTGAGTACGACTGAGATGAAATGCAGTGATCTTCTGACAGACACACCAGCTTCGACATTTACTGCATTTCATGACAAAATCAATGACATGAAGAAAAACTGCTACCAGTGCAGATTGAGTCTCACGAGGAAACTCGGCTCGCTCTTGCCAAAGATCCGTGGAAAATTCATAGAGGATTCAGCGTTGATCGATCTTCTACGAGATCATCAGGAATCTCCATTTGAAAGAAGCGCTCTTGAACAATGGCTGAAAGAGAAAGAGGAAGAATCTGACATTATTAAAGCATTGCTCACACAACTGAATGACTCAGGAGCAATGGTAGAAAACAACCTCAATAAAAATGTAATGAATCTGGAAGTTAAACATTTGGTCAGCTACACTTTCACATCATTGAGCTGGACAGATGCTCTGCTTTCTGAACAAAAGACCTTCCTGAGTCCTTCAACAAAAGAAAAAAATGAGGAGAAACCCGGACACAAGACGTGGCTCGCGCCTGACGTCCAGAAGATTATGAGGAACAATCTGAGGGTATTTAAACACTTGATTGTTTTAAACAATAACAAATCAGTCAAATTTATTGTTGCATCAAAAGAAATGGAACATAATCCAGGTTCCTGCATTCTTCTGTATGAAAATGAATCTAATGAAGCTGTTTGCTTCACTCCTCCATCAAAACCAGACTGTCCGATCACTGAAGATATCAGATATAGAGAAGTGGATCTGAAAGTGTCTCCACCGGGTCCTGATACAGAGGAGCTCAAATTACTGTACAAAATGAAGGAAGAGAAAGACTGGACATCTCAAACTGTGTCAAAGAACCAGGACACAGTTACTCTGACTGATCTCAGACCAGATACTGAGTACAATATTAAATGTGCAGCGGTGGGAAAACTCGACTACACCGTAGAGAGTGATGTGACGCGTCTCACAGTCATAAACCAGAATCTCATCAAGGCCAAAGAGTCTGTTATCCAAAATCTCGGGTGGGCTGAAAACAAGTGCAATTTACTTTTGGAAAACATCAAAGAAACAACTTTTAGTGCACTTCAAAATAAAATAAAAGATATGTTGCAAAACTGCCAAACGTACCGACAAGATTTCAGTGACAGAATTAAATCTGTGATCCAGTCAGTGAAAGCCTGTGAGAAAGAGTCTCGTGCTCTGATGGATCTTCTTCAAGCTCATGATGAGTCTCCATTCAGTGAAAAGAGTCTGAAAGAGTGGATCACAGTGAAAGAAAAAGAATTGAACACAGTTAATGAGTTTCTTCAACAGTAAATGGACTGTGGAGCCGAAGTGAACACAAGTTTGGACTCGTATTTGTCTGATATTCAGGTGGAGAATGTGTTTTGCTACACTTTCAGTTCTCTTGAGCTGCCAGATGAGTTGCTTAATGAGCAAGAAAATTACATGAATCCTGAAATGATGAGAAATCCTCAGAAGAAACCTGATGTGGCGTCTCAATCGTGGCTCACTGGAAGCATCCGGGAGAAAATGAGAGAACATTTTTAAAGAGCTGATGACTTCATATAGCAATAAAAGCAGTACATTTATGGTTTACATAAAAGAGCATGAAAAGCATCCAGGTTCCTGCATTCTTCTGTATAAAAATGGATGTAATGAAGCTGTTTGCTTTACTTCTCAGTCAAAACCAGACTGTCCAATCATTAAAGATGTCAGATATGGACAAGTGGATCTGAAAGTGTCTCCACCGTGTCCTGATACAGAGGAGCTCAAATTACTGTACAAAACGAAGGAAGAGAAAGACTGGAGAAGGTGATGCACATTCATGAAATATCAGCTATAGAATTGAATTTTACATCATTAAACACTGTTATTCTAATCTTGAGGCCTTTCACATCCAACACAATCACTGTTCTGATGTTCACACGAAAAGCATTGCTGATAGCATCTCATTAAAGGGTAATTTTAGGTTTCTACTGTAGGTAACCAGGTAAACTAGTCTCACAGAAGACGTGTGGGATGCACATAAACTTACAAATAATTGAATTACTAAAGTATTCAAAACATAAATCATTACATCAATTCTACATTTAGCATATGAGGGGAAATGGCAAATAATAAATGTATAATGCTTACCTTTTCTTGGTTGAGTTATTGTGAAAGGGCCTTTATTATATTAGGGATGTTGGTGAACATTTTATAACTTGATGATGGTTACAAAATATGAGATTGTACAAAATGACAATCTTTATTGTTATTGTGTTTTTATGCTTTACATACAGAACAAAAATGATCTCATCAAGAAAAACATGTTATTTGAAGATGGAAATCCTGCTCGATATCGTCTGCAAACAAAGACAGACAATATGGATCAATCTGAACCATACCGAAAAATTACCGTTGGAGAGAGAGACAGAAACAAACCCCATAAAACCATTCTGATGGTGGGAGAAACAGGAACAGGGAAAACAACCCTGATCAACACTATGATCAACTACATGTTGTGTGTTCAGAGAGAAGACGAGGTTTGGTTTGAGATCACAGATGATCAGAGTGACCGAACATCAGCTCACAGTCAGACCTCCAGCATCACTGTTTATGGGTTTTATCTACAAGAGACTCAGACTGATCTAACAATCATCGACACACCAGGATATGGAGACACTCGTGGAGCTGAGAAAGATAAAGAGATCGCTGAGAGTTTGCTTAGTTTATATAAATCTACAGAAGGGATTCATGAAATACATGCAGTGTGTCTGGTGGTGGAGAACTGTGTTTATCCAGATAATGGGTTGGTCAGTAATCTCTTATGGTGCAGTTCTATGAGAAACAATCATTGTACAGTGTGCACAAATAAATGCCACTACAGTAAACATAAATTAGAAACAGAGAAAATAAAGCTGGTTATGGAAGCTTTTCACTGTGTGGAAACTCTGGAGATGATCGCTCTCAACACTGATTCTCTGAACACACTCCAACATGTTGACTTTCTGATTGAGAAGCTGAAGGAAATAAAGGAGACTGAAAAAGCTGAAATACTGGAAAACATCAAGAAGAGAGCAGGAGAAGAAAAACGTGGAGTTCTGGGATACATAAGATTTCATAAGAAGTATTTTTAATTGCAACTTAACATCTGTGGTCACAAGTTAAGTTTTGCTTGTGAAAACAAGGTCTATGCTGGTTCTCCACCAAAACCACATTAGCATAAACCAACCAGCCTATATATATATAAAGGATCCTGAAAATGCCTGTATTTTTCTCCTTTGTATGTTGCTTAGAATAAACAGCATCTGCTTAAGCAAATGTCAGAAAGACTATTGATAAGTGTAATTTCTTGCTATTTGAAATTGACAGCAGCATAATGCCAAAAATTTCTGCAGTAAGATGCTGTTTTAAATCAAGACAACATTACTATATTGTAAAATCAACAAATAGATAGAATGTTAAATGATGCCCATTAAAACCGTCACAGGCTGTAGAAACTGTTAGTTGTATCACTAAGCACTGCCACCTAGCGGCCATATGAGACAATTATGAGTATCATCGTTCATGTAATATACAGCAGTCAGAGCTAATTGTGTTATGGCTTAATAAAAACTTTACTGGACTATAAATATGGACATGTTTATTGCTTCATTGATTGTCTTTGAAATGGTGCTAAAATTTTGTTTTATGAATATAAATAGAACAGAAATAATATGAAATGCTTTTACTTGAATCACATTTGTCTCATTATTAATACATTTATTTAAATACTTTGGTGCAGATTATTTTTATGTTTATTTGAGCTTAATTGCTAAGAAACCTTTAACACATTTTATTAAAGCTATAACTACAAATTCAAAACCACAAAAAAATTGACCAAACACTTTATTTAAAACTACATTATTGTTAATCTGATTCAAACTTTAGCTTCAGATGTCTCTCAAAATCATCCAGACAGTCACTCTGAACACCCATTACACACGGTGAGATTGAAAAACAATACGATCATAACCTCATACAACATTAAATATGGTTTTCAGAGAAACTGCCATAAATTTTGAACTTTTTACAAAACCTACTGTAATCAGAAAAAAATACAGAAAGTACGAAGTTTAAAAAGAATCCTAACATTTAAACAACTTCTGAATTTACAATTTTCTTACAGTATTGTTTAGTTATGTTCACTACATCTTCAACTTTAAGCTTGGATTTGAATGAACCTGACATCCAATGTCAAAAAATTACTAAATGTACAGTAGATCATGTTGAACAAAAAAAGAAAAAAGAATTTAAATATATTGATCAAAATGATTGATTTTGGATCAGTATCTTGTCTGTACTCATGGTAAATCCAGAGAACTGCCCTGTAAAGGTTCCTATAGTATTTCCAAAGAGTTCTGCCAATGAAGAAATGAGGAACTCAAATTGTTATGAATGTATATGCTATCAATCATATGTTTTCTTGTGAATTTGTGAGAGATTTTCACAATCCAGTCCACTACTTACCTGAGGAAGTTTTCCTGTCATATACCTAGATTTTATAAAATAATAATAAATCTTCATTATATCTAATTTTAGGTTTAGTGTTTTATTTATATTGGTGAGTTTGAGGTTGTGTCAGTATTTCCTGTGTATCATTTGATGTCAGAATATCTTGTCTCATCTCCACTAGTGTGTGTTGTGTTGGTCAGTATCAGTATGTGAATCATCTCGTCCCTCTTTGTCCGTCTCCTAAAATAACCCACAGCAGCTGAAACAAAGCCTGAGAGACTGAACAGTTAATGCTGAGGACTGAACTGACAACACTGAAGAGAACATGCTAACAACTAAAGAGGGCACAACAAGACCCAGATCATCCAGATATTTGATCTGTGTGGGATTCTGATGTCTTAAATAAAACCAAAGTTTAATAGTAATTCTGATCATAAAATTTGGCTTCATTTAATATGGATAATGAGATTCAAAACAGACCCGGATGAGAAAAAGTACCAAAGATATGCAGCGTTTAATAGAATGTTATTTTAAATAAGTGGCGTCTTTACTTCATGTGATATTGTGGAAATAATAAGTCTCCCTGTGACTCAAAGCCTGATCATCAGTCTCACCATTAACAGCAGATCTTCCTCATGTTGTGTGTGAACAGCTGCTGTTTGGAAACTCCTCATATGAGTTATGTATCTATGAGAAAACACACAACACAAGAGGGAAACAGAAAGTGGATGTTAATGAAGCCACAGGCTCCTGTGAATGTGAGTTTATATCAGACAGACGTCTATAAAACACTGGAGAACATGACAGCAGGGAATCCCATGTGTCTGTCAGAAAATAATACTTTTCATCAGAACAATTAAACAATAACTTCTAACTGCTCACATATCTGTGTTTATCGCGAGAGCTTGTCCAGTCCACTAATAATTATCATTTACTGAAAAAACAACATCATTGTGGGAAAAAAACGTACAAATGTCAACAGACTGAACCAAAATAAAGCTAGATAGATTTAAAGCTGATTTGATTAGGACACATACTGGGGTTTTTAAAATGGTATTGGGTGTGGATTTAATGTTTTGGTTACACATCGCAATATGTCACAGAAGTCTGAAGTGTAAAATTGTCCCACATTAGGGCAATTCACCCTACTGTAGGACTACACGCACGCGCACGCGCGCGCGCACACACACACACACACACACACACACACACACACACACACACACACACACACACACACACACACACACACACACAGACACACAGACACACACACGCACACACACACTTACTGTACATTAATTAATAAAATAAAATAAAAATTTGAAATGTGTTTTTTTGTAAACAATGTTTGATTTTGATTTTGATTTTGAATGGCTCAATGCAATTTAGCCTATTAATTTTTAAAAGTTAAACTTGATGAGACTGTGAGCACTTAAATCCCAAACTGTGATCTCCAGCATGGTTCTGTTATTTATACGAAGCCCTGTTCAGCTCTCAGCCAATGAGCGCAGCGCGTTCTGCACGGACGCGCCTCACACACATTCACGCCTCTGTGCGCGCGCCCTCACAAACTGTCAGATTACCGGCTGTGAATCACGGGCGTAAGCCGCCTGATCCCTGAAGTTTATCAGACACCCGACAGGTCCGATTCACGGACGACCAACATGAGCGAGAGGTTCAGGGTCGTGCCGGTGGCCGCGCATGAGAGCGCGTTTGGAGACGAAACGGACGGAGACACTGTGTTTGACGCCGGTGTCTGCGAGGGCGAGCGCGCGGAGCGGCGGGGGTCGGTGCCCATCCTCCAGTACAGCAGAGAACCCAACAAATACGGTGAGACGGGTTCCGTTCATACGGTCAGAACGTTTCGCTCTTAACGCTTGTTATTATAATAAACGAGAGCCAATATGTTAAATATAATAGGATACTCGCGCGCGTCCAGAACTCAGTCAGTAGTTTGGCGCGTCGCGTCACTCGTGTAATGTTACAGTGTAAACAAGTGAACTTAATACTCTTTTTGATATTAATGAATGAAGTTAATGTAAATACAAGCGGGCGTTTGCAGATAGATCAGTGTGTCTGAATTAATTTAGTCCATCGAAGATATGGAATATTATTGTGACCGTTTGTTTTTATGTAGATTTCTCTGAGGATGTTTAATTCTCCCAGGGCCGTTAACCTGCGAACGTCTTTTTTTGTTCATGGAACGTTATGAGAACGTTAATATCGAACATTTATTTTCAAATTTATGTTATGGAACTTTAGGAAACGGTTACTAAAACGGCAACCGAACACTAACGTTAGCGGAACGTTCTGTTTTTTTTTTCTGCTAGTTTCCACTTTTAGTTTTGCTAAAAATTCAGTAACTCTAATAAGTGTTTATTGAAATGTTTTCTGACAGGAGCAAAAATACGGTGAGTTTTTAGACTTCACATGATTGAGCGTTCAGTACAAATATGCATTTGTTATAATTTCCAGTCTAGTAATAATTCAACATTTAGCATCAGTTGTAAGTTTATTTTTATTAGTCAAAGGGCTGTTTAACCTACAATGTTAATATGTGGTCTTAATATACAGTTGTAGGCTATTAATGAGGAATAATGATATGCTCTCCATCAAAAGAACAACAACTTAACCATAGTAACAGTTACAGTAAAATTGTGACAACTTGTTACCAGTGTCCTCAAAGGCCAGAATTAATATGATTTTACTTTAACAATGCTGCTGTTTTATTGCGTTTACTTTATTACTTTATTATTAAATTTAGCACAATAAGAGGATTTCTGGTTGAATTGTGCAGGCTAATAATGCTTTATGTCCTTATAATATTAAGCAAAATGTGCATTTTCGGCAAAAAACTGTTTTTCTCATTTATTTTTAATGCTTTTCCTTTTATATCGGCCCTAACCTGGTGAACACGTTTTATGCAACACGATGCCCTTTTGGTTTTACATGACTGCCTGATTTCAGGGGCTTGTCTAGACGTGTCTTGGGACACTTTTCATGCTCAGCTGTCTTCATTAATTACCATGACACATCTGTTTGTTTCCCGTGTTAGAGATCTAGCAACCTACATCTGAGTCTGCTTCTGTTTTCCAGGCCTTTTATAGTCTCTCTTTGCTCCTTGAATCAGTAAATCGCTATCTCAATTATTTAGTGAAGTCTATGACCATGTGGATATGAGGAAGAAGATATATAACCACAATCATTTAATGCATTTCAGGGTTTCTCTATCTAGTTTCGGTCTTTATCTTTGATGGATATGAAAGCTTACAATTGGCCCTTCATTAAATTTAGCCTGCGATTTAATCGAAGGCCTCAGTCATAGTCTATAAAGAAGTCTGTAGTGTAATTGTGAGAGCTGATCACAGAGTTGGTGTTAATCGGTTAATCGTATAAAGAGCAAAGGGAACGTTTTTGTGATGTGCTTTCCAAAGCTTCTATCAGAAGTGCATAGAGATGATCCTGAGAGCATGATCAGACCTACAGATACTACATTAGTTTCATTTGTTCGGCGTGTTCATTTCAAAGCATCTCGGCTTTGAGAAGAGCAAATGTGATTCGTCTTCCAGATGGTTGAGCTGGGGAGCGTTGGATTGGGTTACACACTCATTATGGGAGTCAAGAACATCTCTATTCATATATGTGGGGATGCTCTTATAACCTTCACTCCCAGACATAGAACAATGCTGAGCACAAAGTTGCTCCCAAACATTAAGCAATTTTGTGGTCTTACAGACATAGAATATTACTAAATAAGCAATTTTTCCAAACCCAACCCAACGCAGAAGCCTTGTTCCCAGACAGTGCAGTCAGTGCAAAGCCATGATGTTGGGTTTTCATTTTAGAAGTGCATTGCAGTTTATTGCCCAATTAAAAACCAAAATGCAACCAAATAAAAATCCCACTTGTCTGGGAAATTAAATAAATATTCCAGGTTAAATACAAATGGGAATATTGTTGATTACAACAGAGAATAATTTAGACTCTCACAGTTTGAGAAATCAAACAATGGTTATTTTTGCACTCGCTAAATTCTTGCACTCACAATGTAAGTCCAAACGGAGGTACACATTGAAAGTATTTTCTTGGATAGAACTAAAAATGATATACAAATAAAGACTAGTTTTGTTGTTAATCTTGTAGAAGATGAAAATAAAAAATCTAGTATTTATATTTAATTATTTTAATTGTTCTGTAGTATATAATTCTTAAAGCCAAATGGAATGACAATTTAAAGTTGACATTAAAACATGTTTGGATAAAATATCTAAAAGTTGAAAGCAACACAAACTATGACATGCTGTAAAATTGATTTTTTTATAAAAAAATCAAGTTTGGTTAAATATATTCTTGTATGTATATTTGGTTCTCAAACAAAAGATGATTTCTGGTCAAAACCAAAAAATCTACAACAAAAACAAACCAATTGAAAGTATTTAAGCTGGATTAGTTTCTGATTAAGTGGTTTCATATGCCATATGATACTGTACACTTAGTATTAGTAAAGACCACGTGATATTTTAGCAGAGACATAGTGCTGAGTCAATCCAGAGCTATTTTTCAAGAGCTGGAGGTCTTGGATGCAAACATGCTCACTTTCTGCTGTTTAATGGAGGATAAAGCATCGTGTCCGGTGTGTTTCTGATCTCAGAGGCTGGAGGTCGAGTGTTAGACACGCGGTGGTCTTCAGTCAGGGCCAGGGCGGATGAAAAAGAGAAGTGGGAATTGTCATTTAGCACATTTCTCCGTCAGGATACTGTGAACAGCTGACTCAAGCAACAGTCCTATTTGTGTTGGCTGTTTGTCTGCGCATTCATAACAACAGGGGTGTGTGTTTCTATATTTCCAGTTATTAAACACCTTTTCTTCTCTTCTTCTTGCATAAACATGATGCATTTCATGCAGTGTGTTTCTGGGCTGCAGTAATTAGCTTAAGAGTTCAGGACTCATTAGTAAATGTATCGCTCTAATTGGCATCATAAGAAGAGAATCATGTGACTGTGCTCTTGTTCAGATGGCTGGTTGGTTTATGCTGGAGAACTGCTTACCTAGACCGAATATGAAAGCATCATGGGATGCTTCTGATTAAAAAAAACATGTTCCAAACATAGGAAGCTGTTATTTTAGTAGGATTTATATACTTTATTAATTATATTATCTTATTAATATACAACTTCTACTTACACATTTTTTCAGGAGCTTTTTCAGGTGTTTTCATGCAGCTGAGGACAGGAGGGATTTGGGGACATGCACTGCGTCCGAATATGACTTTCATACTATATAGTAGGTGAAAAATATAGTGAGCAGAGTAGTATGCCCGGATTCATAGTATTCATAAAACAGTAGCAAACCGTACCTGTATCATGAACTTCTGCTTCTGTCGAGATTCTGAAGTGTGCATCTGATGGACACTTTACTATCCCATGAGGCCACAGGAGAGGATCTGTGAATGAAGGTGAAGCGACGCAACTGAAACCGAAGGTCACATGACAAAATGGCAGATGTAACATTTCATTCATACTGTATTCATACTATATAGAGCGTATATGCGCCAGAGAAACAAGCTTGCAGCCATTTTTTTTTTATATTGTCCTTGAACTTACGGTTTTGCGGTAGCTCTGTAAATTTCATCGCTGCCATAGTGGATTTACTTATTGTAGAGTTAACGAAAGTTATCATGAGAATTGTAATGTTTGAACCGGATGTCATAAAAAATGTCAGTAGACCAGGAAGATTTAAAAACGACCAGTTAATTAATAAATGCGTAAGATCGCTGTGGAAATACAAACCGGAAGACAAAAGACAACAAGCGCAGGGCTGAAAGGGGCGGGGCTTCATAAGGCCTATAGAACAGACTTCTTTTAACAGTTTAAGCTTCAAAACAGATGTACAGTATGTGATATCTGACACAGTAATGCATTAAGGCCAATCCCTGCGTGACTCTTCTCACCTGATCTGTGTTGATTTTGCTGTGAGAAACTCAAACGGGGTTCTTCTTCATGTCTGTTATCCACTGTGTGGAGTTTCCGTTCCCATCAGCCCCGTGCTAAAGAACAGTGTGCTCTTGGCTCACGACTCTTGTTGTTCATGTCATCGCGCTCCGGCTCTCAAACATTGCTCAGGCGTTGAAAGTAGCAGGTGGTCTCTTAATGCTAAATAAACTCTGGCCGGCAGAATCAGTTTAGTGTTATATCTGTGTCTGGGAGACATGCATGAAGAACCGATGGCAGGAATAATTCACTCAAAAGTTGTCATCACCCAAATGTCGTTCCAAAACTGTACGACTTACTTAATTACATTTTTTAGGACCGAAAAAAGGTGATGTTAGGTGGAATGTTTTTCACTAATTATCCAATCGTGATGCACCAAGTTTGAATATGTGCATTTTTATATATATATATATATATATAGTGTCTGTAATTTAATAGAAAAGTGTAGCGTGAACATTTTGCAAAACTCCTTTTGTGTTTCTAGAGAAAAATAAAGACATTTATATTTAAGCATTTGGCAGACACTTTTATCCAAAGCGACTTACATTGCATTTTCAAGGTACACATTTACATTCTTATCAGTTGTTGTTTTCCCTGGGAATCGAACCCATGACCTTGTCGTCGCAAGCACCAAGTACTGTTTGAGCTACAGGAAAGACATACTGGTCTGAAATGACATGTAAATAAGGACAGAATATACATATTTGGGAGAACTATGTCTTTAATTGTGGGCCATCAGGCTGTGTGTCCAAACCATGAACAGATTGTCTGGTGGACACTGTCATGTCGGTCTTATAAAATCGAGGTCGATAAACCCTCACAATCATCTAGATAACTGAGCCGCTGGCACCGTGGGGGGTTTTGTTGGCCTTGCGTTTGGCACAAGCTCCCATTTCAGGACCTTCTCACGGTCACCGGGATCAAACAACCCTCTTGGATAATCTCGAATTCTCTGGATACTTGTCTTGTGCTGCAGAGGAGCAGAAAAAGCTGTCACCTGATCTGGTCGTGTATGACGGACAGCTGAAGCATCTGCTCCGACACTTGAGACGTGTGTCTGTGCCAGAACGCCCGAGTATCTGTCATCGCCTGCTTACAGTCGCTTCGTTTTAGAAGCAGAGAACCTGCGTTTATCTCCAGCTGGTGGTGACTGTGATGTGTTGAAGGATGTTTAGAGTAATTATTTTATATGTGCCAAATGGAGTAGTGCAGATTCCTCGCGTGACGGAGGTCTGTCGCTACGGCGTGACATTTTGTGATCACTCTGCTATCTGTTTTTAAGCTCCCTGTAACGTTTCCACTCTTGTACAGTCAAGACTGATTTAGAAACAGTGACAAGCACTGGATAGGGGTGCAAATCTACTGTAACAGACATGCAGTCAAGTTCTGTTAGTTACAGTTAGATTAAACTGATACAGGCCAGTTTAAAGACCACTATTGGTCAAAATCAAGTTTTAAATGTTGTTAATATGTCTATGTGGTGTTTTATTATGCTTTAAAACAGATTTATCAGTCAACACCATTGCTGAGCATTTCCTCCTTAAAATTGAAGTGTACCAAAGACCGCCCCTGCAGTTTGATAACATAGTCAAGCCAAAGGATAATCATAAACAATTACTGTTATGTGTCCGATATTGTAGAGAGCGATACATAAAATGCATTATCATTCTGATCCATGGACTTGTAGACGACCCTGTATAATTCATTATTCCTCTTCTTCTTCTGAATGAGTTTCTGGTTCAAATATAAATGGCTGAATTAAACCATTTCCTCTTGAAATTGTGCATTTACTACAGTTACAATTGCATATCCACGTATATTAAATGAAGCAAGGGTGTTGAGTTACATTAAAGCTATTTTATGGCAGGAAAAATGTTTAATGTCATTTTGATTTTGAAGGAGAAAATTATTGACTGCAGGGGGCTTTAAGATAATCTCGTTTGCTTGAACGATTCACAGAAATAGGAATGTATCCGTTCCAAAATCTGCCAACTGAATTGTAAAAAATGTTTTAAAAAATTGGTAATTATTGTGTAAAATAAGTGTTTACATTTGTATGTCGCGTTAGTCATCATTACTCACCTTCCACCACTGTTATTTTAGTATCATGTACCATTATAATGTTTGTTCATATTTTGAATTAGTTTTTAAATGTTCATTTTTCATTACGTAAATTGTTTTTTTTTGTCATTTTTATTTGTTTAATAAAAAAAAATATCTATATAGTTTTTTATTAGAATTCAGTTTGAGTTATTTTAGTACTTCAAAATAATCTAAACTTAACTAAAATGAGAAATTTTGCCTTTGCAACTTCATTGTAAAAATAAATAAATATATATTTTATAAATAAAACCGATTATTGGAGTATATTTTACAAGAAAATACTATTTTAGACTTTCTAATTTAAAATGTAACTAATTTTGAATGTATTTTAATGTTACTTGCTGTTTGCTGATTGTGAAATGTTCTGCAGTTTCTGGGTGAAAATTGTTTCTACATTAATTTTTTTTCAGTGCAGCTTAAATACGTTTCTTTAATTTCAGTTATTTTATTTCAAGTAATTAATTCATTTTTTTTAATGGTTTTAGTTTTAGTTAATGATAATAACATTGTCACCCACTCTTCCTGTTTCGACATTCGTATAACTGACATACAAAAAAAGCCCCGTATTGGTCAACATCAAGATGATGCATCACTAAAATGCTTTAGTTCTCCTTCAGGGTCTAAACCAGGACTAATGAGTCTGCTTGTTTGCTCTATAAATGTAGCATGGAAATATTACTGCAGGTCTAAAGAATCTTTGTGTAAAAACTTGTCAACAAGTGGAAAGTTGGGTTTTGTATATGTCATGATGCCAGGAAAAGTTTTCTCCATGCATTTCACAGTCTCACTCCACACTGTTGTTTCGTTAGCATGATCGGTGTAAAAGCATCAATCCGACTGAACTGTCGTGTCAAACAAGCACAGAATTTCAAATAGAAATGCTTTGAAATGTTTAGATGTGTTCTGCTTGCTTTACCAAAGACAATCAGGTGGTGGCAGCAGATTTCTTCCTGGTGCTTTTGTTACATAACAGCACTGTAAAAACCCAGCACACTAACTTTAACCAACCAAAGCTTCTTATAGGACATGAATTGTTCTGAATTAATGTTTAGAGCTCTATGACAAAATATTTGCTTTGCTCACAGGCTCAATAGTGTTTACACAAGGTTGTGGTCGCAAATTTGGGACTGAACTTGCAATATGACTGTTTGTAGTTGTTTTTATTGGAAAAGACAACATATTACTTTAAAATATTACTTTATATATTAATTTGACATATTACTTAAAAAAACACTATAGTAAAAAACAGATCACTGTAAATTACATTTTGTACAGTTATAAAAATTATATGAACATTTTCATTTTATAAAAATATTACATTATTATAAAAAATATTTATTATTTTTGGAAAGAATTATACTATGAAATACCTAAAAAATATTTTGTACTTTTTTTTGTAATTATCCGCAATGTACATTGGATTATTTATATACTTTATGTATGTGTATATATATATATATATATATGTAAATGTCTTTGGATTTTGATTCCACACTATATATCTGTTCTGACACCGCTGTGACCCGCAAGTTTGACCCTTCTGACATCTCCAAAATCTCTCACAATTGTCGGTGTTTGTATTGTACATTTGTGATTGCGTTAGACTGTGCAAGTTTTTATCGTTTTTTTTTTATTAATTGCTTTATGCGTCACTAAGCTTTTAGATGCAGCCCAGCCTTCAAAGTGCAGGAAATGAGACCGGACTAAACAAATCCAGCTTCATAAATCAACTCAGCTGGATGTATAAATCACAGTTTCTGACCGGATTTGATTTTGAGACTATGGTTGATCTCACCTGCCAGAACGACTGAATCTGGGATTAGCCAGTTGGAGGAAGTTAGAAAAATGTGCGTCCTGTAGTTTGCAATGCCCACTAAATCCAAACATTTTGGACATTTTGCCATTTAAAGCTTGTTGCACAGGTGGAACCAATTCATTAGAGCAAATTCCTGGCCGCTTTTACATTTTCCAGTTGCTCTTTAGTCATTCCTGGGGAAAAGATCAGATCCGTCCTGACCATGGATGGCATATTTTCATCTGTGTGGTTTCAGTTGATTTCATTACAATTATTTTGAATTATTTTATTATTTAGACAGATGGCCAGAGTTTAGCTTGAATATATATATATGATCAAGATGTATAGTATTTAAAAAATAAATAAATAAATATATATATATATGTGTATATAAAATGTTATATAGTCATGCAATGTCATGCAACTTTTTTTAGTAAATTGATGCATGTAGTTCTACTGTACATGTATAACAGCATTTCTGTTGTTTATGCTGTAAAATCCCCTTGCTTTTTCCTAGTATTATGAAACTTTAACTTTAGGACAAGATAACATATTTTTAAATAGGAAACCAAACCAAAGTCCATCATAATTGGAAATTCCTTATGGAGATAACTGAGCAAAACTCTTTCAGCCGTTGAGCATTCAGTCTCTTTGCTCCTTTAGCTGAGAGTGAACAGCTGTCAGTACTTATATCTGTGTCCGCACACAAATGATACCATAAGCAACTTACAGTTCACAGTGTCCACATCGGACATACGTAGCGTGACGAATCAAAGCTATATCAAGCCCATTATAATCAGTGAAGTGCTCATCCCAGGCTTTGCAGAGTAGTTCAATCGGTAAACAGCATCTCTGTGAACTCTACTGAATAGTTTCTTCTGGCACATGTAAATAGCATTGTACTGTTCAGCCTTAAAGTCAGCATAAAGAAGTTTCAATAGTCTTTTCTTCCCAATTGTGATGTATAATCGAGTGAAATGGCTTCTGGAACAAGAACAAATGAAGGGAGGGGCTTGATTTTGTCCATGTTGGAATTGATTGGATGGTTGGATGGTTGTGGTTTGCTATTGGCTGATCTCGTGTGAGTGACAGGTTGCCCCGCCCTCGTCATCAGAGAAGAGGAAAGTTATTTAGATCAAAGATCACAAGGTACTTATTATTATTATTATTAAAATAAATACTGCAATATTACATAAAAAAAATAATAATTTTGATTTCATGCTGACTTTAATGCAGTAATGGATTTATATGGACTTTTTCTAACTCTGTGAAGGTTTAATTGAGAGTAAAGAGTGTTGAGCAATAATGCAAAAGTAAACAGCATTAGTACGTCCCAGAATCCCGGTGTTTTTGGTCCATTAGTCAGTGCATGTTATTTTTATAACTATGACCTGGCCGATTGGACCGTTGAATCCTCCAGTGGGCCATTAGTGTTCTTGAGTCTGTCTGTTCTGAGCACTGCAGTGTAATTCAATCTGAAGTGGTCGACTCCCAGAACACCCTGTATATCACTGCATCCTGTGTGTGTGTGTGTGTGTGTGTGTGTGTTACCTCACAAGAGCAGTAGCATATTAAACTGGAGCCTTTTTAGGGTCTTTCTAGGAGGAATTAATGGTCCACATGTCATGTTGATCATGAGGAATATGGGATAAATTACATCACTATCTGCTTCTGCTTTGACTTCCCCTTTGCTAATCTTTTATGGCTTCAGTGTGTGCGTCGTCCAGCAGCGTCTGTGATTCAGACATCAATGATTCCTCAAATCATGTGTCATGTTGAGGAAAGATGTACTTTATTAAAGTCCCCCTGTAGTCAATCATTTTATCCCTTAAAACTCATCTTTGATCACAAAAATGACGTATTTAAGAGTTTTTTCTTGAATGTCTTCATGCCTTAAAATATCTTGAATGTAACTCGACACCCTTGCCTCATTTAGTATGTGCGGTTCTATGAATATGCAAATGAGCCCCGCCTCCACTCACTCCCTCAGAGATCCTCTCGTTGAAGATCACATGTTGATCTGATTGGTTACAAGGTAGTTTGTGACCGTGTTTTTGAGACTGTCTTTGGTTCACTGCAGTTTTAAGGAGAAAATACCAATGGTGTTGACATGAATTTACACATGGTTTGTCTTAAAGCATATTAAAAACACCACATTGACATATAACCAACATTTAAAAGCTGGATTTGCACCACAGGGGACTTTAATGAGCAGAAGCAGATCCATTGTAACCTGCTGGGCATAAAACAGGCAAAAATCACACTGATTCAGCTTAAGATGTTTCTTCAAATAAACTGCCGTTTTATTTTCCTCTCCTGGATGTGTTTATTACTTGTGGAAAAGGAAATGCTTAAAGGGGTCATATGATGCTATTTTAAAAGTTCATTATTTTGATTATTGGCTGTAATAGAATAAGTTAACATGCTTTAATGTTAAAACAACACACAATTATTTCATATACTGATCATTATTGCAGCTCCTCTATTACCAGTCTGTCTGAAACGCTGATTATACAATGCACCTCCTTCCGAAAAGCTCAGAGGGCTCTGATTGGCCAACAGATTCAGTGCATTGTGATTGGCCAAACACCTCAATCGTGTGTTGGGAATGTGGCGGCCCTGACCATAATCACGAGCCTCCAAGGCTTCTAAAGCATTTGTAAACACACAGTTAATAATAATATAATAATAATGTCGTCGGATTTGACGTATCAGTTCGAGTCAGATGTTGAAAATGCGGATGCTTTAAAGCTTTAAAGAAGTACACTTATTTTGATGTGTTGACTAAACTAAAGCACGTGTCAAGTAGCCTATTTGATTATAATTTTAACTATAGTGTGTTATTCAATATTACATCTGAAGTTAATACAATTTAAGTGTACTAAATTTAAACTTCCTCATTACATGTGTAACTGCAAATATATTTAAATACATGACATGAGTTTCAATAGAAATGAAAACATTTAAGTATATTTTAGTTTACCATAAATGTTTGTCAGTACATCAGACAGTAGCCCTATTTCAAAGACAATAGAAGTAATTATTAAATCAAATTCCATATAAAGATATACTTAAGTCCTATACTTAAGTGGATCACTTAAACACTCTAAGTTTAACTACGTGCATTTAATATAAATTTAAACCGTAATATATTTTACTTTAATTGCCGAAAATCCGAAAACATTATTCAGTTTACACTTGAGTATCTTCTTACTCAAGTAAAGTATATTATTTCCCTAATAACTACTCAATTTAAAAGAATGCCGACGTGTACTTCTTTTTCATAAGTGTTCAGTGCGAATCACATTTAAGAATACTGCAGGTTTTCCTGATTCCACAAACCATCTTGCCAAAAACTGTAACACAACCCAAAAATGTCACATCAACAACTGCAACAAAAGCAAGTAGCAAAATTATGAGTTGTTTTCGCAAACCATCTTCTTTTAGGTTTGGTAGATTTCACTGAATTTTCTTCTGTGCCACACACTTTTCATTTCTTTTCTAAATGTTTAATAATGTAAAACTCTGTTAGATGTGAATCTAGAAGTTTCTACGCTGCGAGTGCAGACATGTCTTTATACTGATCTAAACTGCATGTCAAAGGTCATCAAGACAAACCAGCTCATGACGTGTGAAGCACGACAACTATTGCAGCCAAAAGATCCCACCGTGCAGTGTGTCAAGTCTCGTAGTTTTCGTGTGGAAGAAGCACTCCTTGAATAAATGACCCTCTGGCCCGCAGAGCTATGCTGTTTGTCTGCTTTAATGACAGGCTGCTGTTTTCCTGGACTTGTGTTTGCACATGGGCGAGTGCGTTTACACATGCATACACACAGTAAAACGCACAAGTATTGCGCCTTGAATCACTGCTTTTTGGCCACATAGGGGTTTGCATCCTATTTTTACAGCTGTAATGTGACGTAGAGTTCTGTTCGAAAGTTTGGGGTCAGTAAGAAATTAATAATTTTTTTCATTAAAGACGCATTAAATTGATCAAACAGGACAGTAAAGACATTTACAATGTAATTTCTACTTGAAATAAATGCTGTTCTTTGAACTTTATATTCATCTAAGAATCCTGAACAATGTATTCGTATTGTTTGCATTGGGAACTAACTAATATTAAATAAGCTTTTTTTATGTTTTACATTTACATTTATTCATTTAGCTGACTCTTTTATCCACAGGAGTACAACCAGCAATTCATCTTTTTTTTTAAATTTTATTTCTTTTTTTTAAATTATTATTATTATTTAAAAATTTTTTTTTTTTTTTTGCTGGGTGGTACAATTGTATTTACATGTGGCCGAAGAAACTATTCAGTTGAGTTTACAGAGATGCAGTTTACCGATTGAACTACTCTGCGACTACTTTATTTATTTTATTTCAGTTACTGTTTATTTTATTTCAAGTTATGGACATGTTTTTTTATAGTTGGTTTGAGTTTTAGTTAACGATAATAACCCTGCTGAACTGGAGGAAGTCCCTTGAAGAGGTTCTTAATCAAGAGCTTCCTTTATCTCGTGTGGTGTTGTGTCTGTGACGGTTCATACTTCCACAGGCCAGGAAAGGAGATGAAGCTCATGTGTGCAGAAAGGACGGCCCACAGGGCGGAGCTTCCACAACTCCTTATATGGGCGAAGGCTGGTCACATGATCAAGCCGGTGTCAAAGAGATAGGAGCACAACTGAGAACTTCGAACCACAACTCAAACAAGCCAGCGCAGAGGAGGAGAGTCAGAGTGTGTGAGACAGACAGATAAGGAGAAGACAGACGTCTCGCAGAGAGACACATGGTGAGAAAATGCCCACCAACTTCACCGTGGTCCCCGTGGAGGATGGCAGAAAGCCCGCTCAGCAAGACTCGGATGACAACAACACCCTGAAGGAGGAGGATGAAGAAACCGTAGGTGAGGCTGGGAGTTTTCTAGACTACGGTGTGTGAATGCAAACAGCCCAGCTGGAGCTCGTGTAATGTGGCTCTTCAGGTTCACTTAGTGGGTCACTGTCCGTAGTTTGTTTGTCTTTCTCTCTCTCTTTCTCTCCGCGCTGAGCGATCCCGCCTTCTCTCTTTCCTCTTTTCACATGGGTGAGAGGAGCATGTGCTGAGGACTAGCTCACGTGATTGTTGTTTGAAACTTTCTTGGATCTTTTGTGGTTTCATTTATTCATTTAATGCTTCTATTAGTGCACTTTATCACTATAAGTACTGAATCTACTCAATATATATGTATAAACGGCAGCAGTGTGGACTTATTTCTACAATCACTGCATAGTTTAACAGCATGTTTCCTCTGCCAACTAAAGCAGGGGGGTATATTGAATATGAAAAATTCACTAAATTAAGCTGGCAATATAAAATGAAGCATCATCACAGACTTTATCAGTAGACAACTTTTGCAATCCTTTGTCTTTTAAGACAGAAATGTTAGTAGTAGCATTTCATATTGAATATTCATGATCAATTCTATATGATTTGGCAGGTAATAACAGATGCGGCATCATCATGAATATTGAAATATTTTAATGCACTTTTTTATTTGGTTGTTACATTTTCTGAAAGACTTTATTGTTTTGACTTGTGGGGGCATTAAGACAGAAATGTTTTTAATAGCGTTTCATATTTAAAGTAGCACAAATGGTGATTGAGTTGAGTAATGTGAACCAAGTCTGAATCAGTGATTTGTTTACTTCATTCAAAAATGTTTGCTGTGACTTTTAAAATCTTTTCACAAAAGTAAGCTAGTTAAAATGATTTATTTATATGCATTAATGCTGCAAATAAAAATTATTAAATTAATTGAGTGAAAACATTGAAAAGAGGCATGGATTATTTTAAACTAGTTATTTACCGTATTTTTCTTAATGCATTAAACATTTAGAATTTATTTTCCTACATAAAGGTTGAAATGATGTTTGGAAAATAAGTTATTTTAGAGCAAATACATAAATATTGAGATTTATATTGAATATTGGCTGAAAAACAAAGACATTTCTCTTGTTTTTTGTAACGACCACATGCAGGTCATTGAGTTCATCTCTAATGGATCTCTACAGAAACGAACTGTTGTCGCATGTCGTGCACCAGCCCAATGGCTTTTCTTCTGCTAATTGCTACCCTGGCTTACAATTACGGCCCAAATTGTCCAGGCTCAGTAGAGGAACTGAATGCATATTACGGGTTATGTAAGCGGGCGGTTTTCTGTGTTGTGCAACGGCTGTTTTTCTTCCCCGTCTCCTGTGAGATGAACACGGACTCAGATTCCAGTCAGTGCTATTGATTGGTCATGTTGCTTGCTTGCTGTTGGTTCCCGCCGGTGGGAGTTTAAGACTCCACCCTTCTCATTCACCATAATATCTGGAGCTGGTCTTTGTCTTGTTTCTTTTTGGACTTTACAGATGAAGGTCACAGTGTCTACATAGAGTTGCCAGTCCTCGTCGTCTAACCACTAGAGCCTCTTCAGAGATAAGCACTCACACTCCCTGCGTTTCTGCCTGATCACACATTACTAGCATACAGCGCTGCGACTGACATCTGTATCCAATTATTCCACATCTCCACCCATGGAAAAGCAACCTGAAATTGAATAACAGAGTAACTGTAAACCCTCTCAGCATGTACTTTATCTTCTCAAAGCATTAAGCTCAGCGAGAATAAATATAGTTATATGAACTTGTGTTTTTGGATTAAGGAGGCGACCTGTCTGTAGAGTTTTATTAAACGCTATAGTCAGAATTGCAAGAAAACAATGCAAGCACTCTTGTGTGATGTTTTATGAAACCGATATCAGCATTTTCGGTTCACGTTTCCCATGTAGTTTTTTGCTGATTCCAACAGCGCCAAGCAAGACGATTATTAAAATCATCCACGTCCTTGTGTGTATTTAAACAGCACAGCAGCTTGTGCCTATGATAACCGTTGTTAGTGGGTCCTAAAATATAATTTTTGATGATATCAAGCAGTGATTCATGATTCCACCCTTTATTACATGGACTTTTGCACAACTCACATTTTAGATGCTGTAGAAATGTTCTGTCTCCAAGCATGGTGTTTGTTTAATGCACAGGGAGGATTTTAGAAGTATGCATGTGAAATAATGATCTATGGACGTGAAGTTGATGGTTAGATGAACACATATTTAAAGGTCAGTTCTCATGCACGGTGTTGTAATGAGGGAGGCTTCATCGTTCTGTGTCAATGATCGGTTACGAAACCATGGACACTCGGAAGAGAAAGACGTCGAACTGACATTTTTACATTTTTGAAGTGATGATTTGTGTCAGACAGATCGAGATTTAATATGGCAGAAAAACTGTAGAACAATGTTGCTAAATAAAGCCTAGAGGATGCTCTATGCTAAAACCTGTTGTTCAGTCTCTAAATCAGATGGACGAGCTGTTCTGCACAGGAAATTGAAGTTCCACATTGTGCTTAAACTTAAAAACATGTTTTTCCTCATCTTTACTGGTATGGGACATTCTATTTTCACATGTTTTTTTTCTGTAATTTTCACATGCAAATTAAAACAGTCCTTACCATTTCCATGCATGTGTATCTACCACCGTTTAAAAGTTACAAAATATCAGTTTACACATTCATAGCTTTGCACCAGCCCAACTTGCTAGCGGCGATGCTATAAATCAAAAGAAGGCCTGTTTCAGCTTTATTTGATGAAGTGTGTGGATATTCCTGCACATTCACTGCTGTCTGTGTCTGTTAGTATGTGTACGAGGCCTCTTGTCCTGCTCAGACCTTCTGCTCCGTATCAGCAAGGACTCTTCATTCTTCTTGGATGTGTTTTGTAATTTTTGTTTTCTAGCATTTCTTCTTTCCCATGACGTCATGATCATGTCATTTGTCTCCCCCGACCACTGACGACTGTGACACCGTCCAGATGTGGAGAATGTAGAACAAAACACTGTGTCAGCGTTCACACCACACCCTCTTCACACACACCACCGCATTCAGATGTGTTGCTCGTGAGAAACAACCCTTTTCATACATCAGATTAACCTGTACGTTTTGGATTTCGTAATTCCCCATTGTTCCTCACACATCTGCCTGCATGTCTTAAAGGGATAATTCACACAAAAGTGGAAATGATCACATTATTTAATCACCCATGTCATTTCAAGTCTTTTGAAGCTGTTCGGCAGGTTTATATGAGGAAAAGACCAAACACTCTCAGATCTCTGCATTTTCAAACTCATGCTTGGAATTTGGAAATGCCATTTTAGTGAATTACGACTTAAATTTCAGCCTGTTCCTTAAAATGATTTCTTACTTGGTATTTTTGTCTTGTTTCCCAGTACAAATATCTGGACAGTCATAAATTCCTTTAACCCTAAAACACAACACATTTCAATGCAATGTGTAATTCAATTTTCAATCAATATGGAAAATTCCTTCGCGCAGCACATTGTGCTCTACTCTATCTTGACTCAAATTAGATTAGAATATTATTTTCTTTTTTTTTTTTAGCAAATTTTTCAGAAAACAAGTCATTTTGCTTCTCTTGTAAATAGATCTTGCTTTAAGAATGTTAAGATATTTGTAAACGACAAAAATGCTGAGGAAGAACATTGTAATGGTAAGGAGAAGTGTAAAGATAGTGTTTCACAGGAACAAATAACAACATATGGGTTTGGAATGACATGACTTGTTGTCATTCAGAACCTTGTACTTCCTGTTTCCTGCTGGTGGGTTCTGCTCACATGTGCTGTGGCCGATAAGACCCTGTGTGTGTTTCCCAGTGTGTGACACATTGAGCGCTGACCTGCCGGCTCGACATCCACTTTCCCTTTCCCAGCTCGAGTTCCTCTGGAGAACAGCTTTCTATGCCATCATTCATTTTTACAGCCTAAAAAACGGAGAAAGCAATGGCCAAACATGTAGCTCTTCTCTTTAACAGGTTGAAGGCTTCCTAAGAAGCCAACGGCCTGAAGTAACCCTTAAAGTTATGATAACAGTGCAGAATCAGCCTCATAAACTCTGTGCCTCTAAACATAGTAAGACACACTGAATGTGGTAAGAATTGTAATGTTTTATAGGCCTGGATTTTTTCACTGGCTCTTTTTTCTGTTCACACGGTCAGGTCCTGCACATCAGCGGGCCCGTGTTGTGCGCGGGTTCATTCAAACATCGACCCTTTTGACGTTCCTCTTTTTGAGTAGCTTATAGATAATAGATAATGGAAAAGAGATAATGACTTTATCAACTACTTTTACTGTTTCAACTGTAACATTAGTTTAAAGTTGATTCCCCAAACGTTGGTACTCGTTCAGTGTTAAGTATTGAGACACTTGTTACTATTATTAATATTTTGAATTTATTTGTAATATTTGAATATTGAAGTTTTAGTAATTTAGTTGTTTTTTTGTCATTTTTATTATATTTTATAAATAAGTCTTTATAGTTTTTATTAATTTCTATTTCAGTTATATTAGTACATCAAGGTAAACTAAATGAAAACGAGAAATTTTGCTTTGGCAACTAGATAAAAATACGGGAATATAAATATGTGAATGAATCCCCTTATTATCTTTCTGTGTGTGTACTGATCACGACTCGCTCCCGAAACTAAAACCAAAAACGCTATTCTTGACCAAATTAATATTAAAGCGACCAAAGACTTGTTAAGTTTGTGATTTTAACTAAGCTACCGTCTACAGAGGCAGTTTTATTTCAGTTTCGCAGAGTACACTCTTGAAGTGTTGCCATGTGTTATTATAATGCTATATATTATAAATATATAAGTGTTATTATAATGCTTTATATTGACTCACACCTGTCTACTTTATTAACTCCATAAACTGGATCAGTTTATGTGCCAAGCTCATATTTTAAGCATTTTTGGGCTTGTTGTTTGAGCTTGGCACATAAAGTGATCCAGTTTATGGAGTTAATAAAGTTGTGATATTTTGCTCTTGTTTTTAATATAAAGCATTTTAATTTATTTTGGTTTATAATGGGCTTTTATGCATTTAACTTCCCTGCATTTGGACGCACGTTTTGAATTTCATAATAATTCCCCATTGTTCCTCACACATCTGCCACACAAGGGATAGTTCACACAGAAGTGGACATTCACACATTATTTAATCACCCACTTTTCATTTCAGTCTCATATGCCGTTATTTTTTTGTGGATCACAAAAGGATAATTTCGTCTATTGAAGGCGTTCGACAGGTTTATATGAGGAACAGACCAAAATTGAGGTTATTCATGGTAAACTGCATTCAAACTCGTGCTTTTGAATTTGAAATGCCATTTTAGTGAATAAAGTCTTTATTTTAACGAATGAATTTCAGCCTGTTCCTTACAGAAAGCTATAGAAATATAGAGCTTGAGTCATATGGATTATATTATGATACTTTTATGGTGATTTTTGGTGTTTTTTCATTGCAGACAATTATTTTTTGTCTTGTTTTCCAGTACAAATATCTAACCGTTCATAAATCAACTATGCAAGAAATAAAATTTTTATGTTGTAAATCTAAAAAATAAAAAAATAAAAAATAAAAAATAAAATCTATAAAGTCTTGTTTTCAATACAAAGCCTTTGGATTTATTTCTGTTTATTATGAGCTTGTTCTTGTTTGCTGTTATTTTTCTAGCAAAATCTGGCAGTACAAATGAGTCATGGTGATTCAATGTGCTTTGCATAAAAAGTATTTGAAAATAATCATAACAGGTTTCTCTAAAGTTTGTTTTGGAACACAGATCTTCATGCAAAACGCCACTTAGTCCTGCTGTGTCACGTCTGTAATCTAATCTTAAATATCCAGTCGTGCGGGACCGGGGAATCCGTGTGCATGTGATGTTAACAGACCGTCAGCTCTAGACAGGCAGAGCAAGTTCTCCACTCACTGAATCACTTTTTAGGGAACAGGTTGTGTTTGTTATTTTGTCCTCTCCTCCAGTAGCCGCTCTCCTTTCAAAGTGGGTTTAATCTGCGCTTGTCATTCCCCGCTGTGTGCGCTGATTCACTGCTGCCATTGCATCAAGATGTAATCGCTCCTACACTTTAACAGCTCTGGCTGACGCACACGAATCTGGAAAACATCTGCTGGAGTCCATTAGAAACTCAATTAACAGTCGTGAATGAACAGACGGAGTGTAAAACTCTGAACATCAAGTATAAGTTGACTTGTACACAACTTAAACATTTAAATGGTGTTTGCATTTTTTGCGTCAAATACTCTAATCTTTTTCCAGCCCATTCAAAAATTGAGTCAAGAAAAAGAAATGACTTCTGGTTCATTCATTACACTGGAGAGGGAAGGTGGTCATGCGTCTGCATGGTATACTGTATACTACAGTGTGCTCTTCTGAGTTCAGGTAACACTGATTTGAAGCACATCCATCATTCCTCAGTGATTTACTGTCTCCCTCTGCTGGAGAAACCGGCTTTTGTTAATAAATATTTATAGAGATGAGATATGGCATCGGCACAGCTGATGTTTTTTCTTTTCCCCATGTTTTTTTATTACATTTGCTGCGTACATATAAAAGGTACTCCGACATTTACAAAATGAGACAAGATGTCTGAATAAATAGATGTAAACACTTCGACACAAAGGCCACCAGAAGATCCCCCCTACCCCAAAAATAAATAATAATTAAAAAACATACACTAAAAGTTTGGGGTCTGTAAGATTTTTTATGTTTTTAAAAGAAGTCTCTTCTGCTCACCAAGGCTGCATTTATTTGATTAAAAATACAAAACAAACCCAGTAATATTGTTAAATATTATTTCAATGTAAATCAGCTGTTTTCTATGTGAATATATTTAAACTGTAATTTATTTCTGTGATCAAAGCTGAGTTTTCAGCATCATTACTCCAGTCTTCAGTGTCACATGATCCTTCAGAAATCACTCTAATATGATGATCTGATGCTCAAGAAACATTTATGATTATTATCACAGTTGACAACAGTTGTGCTGCTTCATATTTTTGTGCAAACAGTGATTCATTTTTTTCAGGATTCTTTGAAAGTTCAAGAGAAAAGCATTTCATTAAAAAATAAATATTTTGCATTATTATAAATGTCTTCACTGTCACTTTCATATCAATTTCATGCGTCCTTTCCGAAGAAAAATATTAATTTCTTTAAAAAAAAAAAAAAAAAAAACTGACCCCAAACTTTTGAACGGTAGTGTATATATGATGATAAAATTGTTCTTTCTTTTTGCTGACACTTTTGGCCTCCCTCCTCATTTAAATGATAGTTTGGTTTGATGGAGGCTGTCAGTTATTGTTAAGCTTCATCTCTGTACGGTTTTGATGATTTGCTGAGGTCATTTATAGGCCTAGTGTGATTTCTGTTCTTATGATGGACACTGCTGTATGAAATAAGATCCTCATGTCCCAGTTCTGTGTTTTCTGCAGGCTCAGGGGAAGTGAGCGTGTGATGACAGAAATGGAAACCTCAGTGTTGAGCTTTAGACTACAGCTCGTCTTCGCCATCAACGAATCTTTACATCTGACTCTTGATCCTCTGAAGGGGTCATATTCTTCAAATCTTATTATTATAAGAATAATAAATAGTAATAGTGGTAATAAAAGTAGTGTCCTATTATTGTTATAATACAATTTACTTGTATTGTTACAATTATTATGTATTATTATTTGTTATTAATAATAATTATAATATTAAAACTATATAATATTGTTGTTATTATTATATTAATAATAAAAATTATATATTATTGTTTTTATTATTGTACTATTATTATTGTTTTATCATTAAATAATATTTATACAAATACAAATATTTTTATTATTATGTTAACAAAATATACTATTATTGTTACTTTGTTAATACTAATAACAATATTACAATTAATTATATAATATTATTGTTGTTATTATATTAATAAAATATAATTTTAAATATTATTACTAGTATTATTTTGTAAATAATAATTTACCCTTTTTGCCCCTTTAAGAGGATTTATTTCAAACAGATGGAATTCCCTTTTGTTGTCAGTTTTGGTGATCATGTTGAAAATCTTTGATCAAAAATGTAATCAAACATGTTTAAAATCCTGGTTTGGTGCGATTTATTTTTCGTTCTGATGTGGTTTTGACTGTTGTAATTTCAAAGCCTGATGAAATGCAGCAGTTCACACTCATAAAGCTGAAGTGGTGTGAGTGTCTGAGCCCTGAATCCCAGCACATCCCCCGCAATCCCAGCATGCTCTGCGTCAGCAGCCTTTACCTGAAGCCTTTAATGGCTTACAGAAGACAGCAGGAGGTCCAGCCCACGGGAAATATTGCAATTTCATTATAATACGTTTTAAGACTGTGTCTGACTTTTTAAATTACACATTGTGATTTCACTTTTTTGTCATTGTTTGGATGTAAACGGGGTTCGTGTCCATTCCCTATGCTTGCATCCGCCCTCATTTTTAGACCTGTTTCCAGGTCAGTGTTGTAAATGACGAGCTTCTGTCATGCGTGGGCCTCCCTGCTTCAGGTCCGCTACGCTTTATAAAAAGGACAGGATTTGGTTAATCTGGTTAAGTGATTACTGCCCAGTTCACATGCTGATGAAGAGTCACTAGACGACCAGCAATTAATAATGGAGTCGTTGCGTCAGTTCCTGCAATAAAGCAATCGTGTGACGAGGCTGTGCTGGATGTGACTGTAGACACTGATGAAGACGATATAACCCCACCTTAACTGCCTCATTGCTTAATAATAATCAAGTATTACAGATTTAAATGTTCATGAAAATATTAGGTTTTAATCTATCTTTGAATCGGTTATTTTTATTTATTTATTATATATTTATGTATATTTTATATATGGTATTTAATTTAGTATTTATGTGTGTGTGTGTGTACACATCATTTTTTAAATATAAGTATGCATCTATGAATATGCATATATTATAACTATTTAAAAAGTTTTTAAGGCATCAATATATATTGAGTGTATATGTGTGAGTGTGTGTGTGTAAATATATATGATTAATATAATGAAAAACTTCAAAAACTGTATTATACATTTCTTAATGTTGGTTTAAATAAAATATGACGTGCTTGCTATGCATCAACAATTTTCGTAGCTAAATAAATAAATATTAATGTAATAATTAATTAGTAAAAAAATGTCTTAATTTAGTTATTCACTTTTTTTTAGGGACATTTTTGTTTCTTTAGTTTGACAAACAATTGTGGATATCAAGTGGCAACCCAACACAGTACCAATGCGTATCATTTTTCTCGCTCTGTTGTATCAAATATGCCTTTTAGAAAGTGAAATTGTTTAGAAATTTATTTTTCGAATGCGAAAAAGTCATAGTGACTTAGCTTTAGTGTGGTGGAATGCCATCTCTCTCTCTCTCTCTCTCTCTCTCTCTCTCTCTCTCTCTCTCTCTCTCTCTCTCTCTCTCTCCCTCTCTCTCTCCCTCTCTCCCCCTCTCTCTCTCTCTCTCTCTCTCTCTCTCTCTCTCTCTCTCTCTCTCTCTCCCCCTCCCTCTCTCTCTCTCTCTCTCTCTCTCTCTCTCTCTCTCTCCCTCTCTCTCTCCCTCCCTCTCTCTCTCTCTCTCTCCCTCTCTCTCTCCCTCTCTCTCTCTCTCTCTCTCTCTCTCTCTCTCTCTCTCTCACTCTCTCCCTCTCTCTCTCTCCCTCTCTCTCTCTCCCTCTCTCCCTCTCTCTCTCTCTCTCTCTCTCCCTCTCTCTCTCTCTCTCTCCCTCTCTCTCCCTCTCTCCCTCTCTCTCTCTCCCTCTCTCTCTCTCTCTCTCTCTCCCTCTCTCTCTCCCTCTCTCTCTCTCCCTCTCTCTCTCCCTCCGCTCCTCCCCCGTGTCTGGGTGAGTGGTTTAGATCAGGGATCAAGCGCTCAGGGACTGATGTCTCTGTGTTATATTGGCACCGTCACAGGCGCTGATCATCAGAGCACACTATAGTCTAGTCTCCAGGGGACACCGGAGACCCCGATCGAGCACCTCACCCTCTCTCTCTCTCCGCCAGCATGGACCCGGGGTCCAGCTCCTGCCCGCGGGGTAAGTGACGCTCGGCGCCCTGGATTCACGCTCTGGTGCCCGTGATGCCCGTTGATGTTGCCCGAGAGGTGTAAACTACATTTAAAAAAAGTTACGGGTAGCTGGAATTGGGTTGTTAGTGTTTTAATGCTTATGTAGAACCAGCATAGTTTTGAATGAACTGATTTTAAGTGACTTTTTGAAGATTGTGATGAGTTGTGTTGAGCTAGCTCTCGTTTTTAGATCTTGGGTAGACGATATTTTGTGGTTTTAATGTTGTCAACCAAGAATATACCCTGGTCTTCATTTGAAGTTGATGTTCTGGAACTTCACAATCAGCTAGAATGAGATATTTGGCCATTTTAGATTCGTCAACCTTTTATCCAAAGTGACTTTAAAATGAGGATTACAGCGATTCATCTTAAGGAAAAATGCAAGAAGTGATTTTGAAGGATATGATGTGATTGGTTGTATTGAACGTGTCTTTAGTAGACTTTCTTTAGTAGACGTGAAATTGCTGTTCCTGAACGTCACAATCGGCTAGAATGAGATATTTTGCCATTTTACTGCTGTCAACCAGAACTGACTTTAGTCTTTAAGTGACATTTGGATTTATTCTTTTAGCAGATGATTCACAAATGAGGAATATAACAGTGTTTCTTCTCAAGGAGGCAAAACCACCAGGAGTGCATTGTGTAGTTGCGTTGAGCTACAGTAGTCTTACAGTGCTTTATTAGACATAAATCACAGCTGCAACTTCACAATTAGCTATAATAAGATCAAACGGAATATAATCTTTTCTAAACTAATATTAATTGACATTTGTGACTAGATGCATTGAGTTAGTCTTAAACATTGCTGGATAGCTTCACAGTCAGCTAGAACAAGATATTTGTACTTTTTAATGTTGTCAATGAGAATATAACCTTTTCTAAACTGGCGTTAGGTAACATTTGTGACTAGTTTCATTGAGCTAGTCTTAATGTACAATGAAAATGGAAATGAAATTGCTGTTTTGGAACTCCTCGATCATCTAGAATGACATCTTTTGCTGTTTTAATGTTGTCAACCAAACTATAACTTTTTCTAAACCAACTTCAAGTTACATTTGTGACTAGTTGCATTAATCTAGTGTCAATTCTTACTGTAATAGACGTGTAATTGTGGTTCATAAACTTCATTATCAGCTGATATTGTGGTGTTTTAATGCTGTCAATCAGAATATTACCAGAACTTTTTAAAGAAACAATTTAAAGTAGTGAGAAGTTGCATCAAGCTAGTTTTAGTTTACTTTCTGGATCTTCTTAGGCAAGATACTTTGGATATTAATGTTATGAATATGACCAGAATAAAACAGAATAGGTTATACTTCTCAGATAGAAGATAGGTTGGTGTTTTACGGTAGCAAAAAACAAACATCTCTTCTAAACTGACTTTAAGTGACATTTTCCAGCCTGAGATCAGTACGTACTTGAATACATGATGATATTTTGCCATTTAAAGTTGACTTTGAGTGTCATTTTGAAGGCAGTGACCAGAGAGCGTTTGCATTTCTATCATCTGTTGTAGACGTTTACGTGGGCTTATTTACTTTGCCAGACTTTGGGCTTTCTAATTGCTTGACATGCGTGTTGGATAAAGGGATTGGAGTGACTCTTTCTGCCTCCGTCTCTTGCACAGTCAGCCGGTGTAAAACAGCTACCGTAGGCCGCTTAAAGATCAGAACAAGAGAGAGCTTAGCTGATATAAATAGAGTATGGGGCCATTTATTACCATAGAGGCTGTGATTCACAGTACCTGTTAATGTCCTACCTGACGTGTTCATTTACTTTGTGCATCTGTTGTTCTTAGTGGTTCATCATGCAAACTCCAACTTTTATGTTTCTTGAAAGCAAATAGAAGTCCTTTTTATATAAGGTTTGTTTCTATATGAGCTGTGCATCATCTCTCTGCAGTGGATGTCAGGTCCACTGGTCCATAAAGATGAGGAGATGTTCAGGTGGAGCTGTTGTCTGTTCTTTTATCAAATACAGTAATAAAGATCCCTCCGCTGTGTCATCTCACCGGCAGTGGTTCATAGGGGTCGAGGGTCAGCATCGGGGGCTGACGAGCTGTTAGTATAGGTGGTTACTTATTTTATTCATTTTTTTATTTATTTTTTGTTTTATTTAATTATTTTTGTTTTGTGAATTTTAGTAGGTTTTATATATATATATATGTATATAATTTTATTTGTATTCTGTGCAATTGTTTATTTATTTATTTATTTATTCCGTTTTTATTTTATTACTAATAATAATTTTATTATATTATTGTCATTCTTTTTTTATTTTATTTTATCTTATTTTGTTTAATGTATTTTTTTATTTTATTTCATATTATCTTATTTTCTGTTTAATAATTTTGTGTAAAATATGTCTCAGATCCCCTAAGGTTTTTATTATCTTATTTTATTCATTTTATTTGGTTTTATTTATTATTTTTATTTTCTTGTATCTTATTTTGTTTTATTCGTTATTTTATTATTTTCACATTTTGTTTTATTTTAATATTTTATTTATTTTAGGTTTGAATTTTTTCCCCTCAACTTTGTCCCTGGTCCCCTCGGTTCATTTTTATCGGTTTAAATGTTTTTTTCTCAACTTTTGTCTCCGGTCCCCTCTGTGTTTTTTCCACCTGTTTTATCGTGCAGCAGGTGAAAAGAGTGTGTCTGATCACGTAACAGCACAGTCTCCTCACCAAGAGGAATGATTCCTCAAAACACAGGTCAGGCTGTGTAGATCACTTGTGTTACTGACAGTAATAGAGACTTGTTTGTGTAAAGGCATGATTTGCTTTGGCCATCTATGATGTTGTCGTGTAAAAAAAATAAAGGTCACTTTTATTCGGATCAATCCTCATTGCTGTGATCACCAGCATCCAGTTTAGCCTCAGGCGTTAAGAAGGCTGAATTCTCTGAGATTATTGCTAGATTTGATCTTTGATTTCCATGTTTGTAAGCACTGGGTTCGAGCGCCGCCACGGTCATGCCTGGAAAGGGAATCGTCTTAAGCCAAGGACATGCAGTGTGGCGCTTCTGATTGGATGAACTTGATGATCTTGTTGGTAATTTTGGCTGGGACCATCATAGCTGCGTATATAGTTCTGCCTGGGTTTAAGCTTTATTAATTGTTTCCTTCCTGCTTTCCATTTTGCCCACTCATTCATTCTCCATGTGTTTCCATCCCTGGATGAAGGGACCCTGTGCTGCGTTTGAACAGTTGAATGGAGGGCTGTGACGTCTGCAGTGATATAAGCATATCTGTAATCTAGGCCATTCTGATGGAAGTGGATCACGTCTCGTGAGATTTGTCATAACTGTTTCAAGTGTCTGCAGTCATATGCCAATGTGAACATCATGAACAGAAGAATAAAATGATCATTTAATGCCAAAACGTTTAATGTTTTGCTCATGTGGTTGAAGGTCGAGTCTAACTGTTGTTGTTCTGATTACATTCTCCATAGATCTCACAATATACACTAACGTCTAGGTCAATAAAAGCGGTAAAGGCTCAAAAGAAAGTTTTTACTAAATACTTATAGCTAACATTTCGAAAAGTAATCAAAAAATCAACATGTAGTTTACTTTTTAATGCATATTCCTTAAGATCGAAGTTCTGTCCAACTTTTTATTGTGAAATATCTGGTGTCATTCTGAAATGTATCAGATATGGTAGTAAAATAGGTTGCAAACTGCAATTGTTGTTGACTTGTTGACGAACACAAAAAGAGTTGCTCAACGTTTCTCATATGAAACAGGGTTAAACTTTATTTCAAGACATTCTACTAACTATAAGTGACTTTGCAACTACATGTCCACTAGCAGTCATTAGAGTATTAGGTCTGGGTTACATATTAGTGTTGACATGTACAGTAGTTGCACAGAAATCAGTATAATGTCTGTTGAGGAGCATCAAAATAAAGAGTTAGCAGATATTAAGCAGACAGTCTATAATGCTCTAATGTTGTTATTTCTAACTATAAGTAACTCAAAGTTACTTATAGTTAGTAGAATGCCTAAAGTGGACCATTGAAATTGTGTAACCTAAAACGGTTCAATTGATAACAAAGAATAAATCTAATATAAATGTACATATGGTCTGAAATGGTCGTGAAACATCCTGGTTTCTGATGAATTGTGTGGTATTTGAGATATCAGGTGTCTCATGAGTATCAGCTGCTGTTTATTTGTTGTCTTAGGGCTTGTATCTTTTACACAGTTACAGTTGCTTTGGTACTATACATAGGCTAGTTAACAGTTAAACACTTTAACCGGGCTGTTAGTCTCAGCCTCAGACATCACACCCACGGACCGTTGGCTGAACTTCTGATGCGCAAGAGACACTTATCTGGAAACACTTCAGGAGTTTTGAAGCCGTCGTCTGATTGGTTGAGTTCTGCAGGATGTCCTGGAGACGCGTGTGTCGCGTTCTTTAACGGTCCGCCTGGAAACAAACCCCCTCGAGGAAGAAGAAAGCTGTCGTGTTTACAACTCTCACCAGGATCAACTAAATGATGGATATTCAAAAGTATGTGAAGTTCGCGGCTCCATTGTTGCAGTAAACTTGCAAAACATTCTTGAGTGAATCATTTATTAGATGCACAGGGGTCTGTTTTTGCAGGGACAGTGACTTTACATTTTCACACCCTTAAACATGATGCGGAACAAAGCGAACGCGTTATATGGCAGTCAAACGTCCTCTTTGGCGATCCTTGGCCACTGAAAGCACTTAAAGATGCTTAGCATCCATGTATTCAGGTGTGTTCAGTGTGAGCTGGGAATTTAGCATCACTTTGAGTACTTCAGACGCAAAAAATATAGCATAAATGTGTTCTCCAAACAATCTGGACTAGTTTCAGACCAGTTTGCAAATGCACTATTGTTTCAAGCTGTATAAGAAAGTCCACATCCATATTAGAGCATCTTGTAGTTTTATTGCATAATCATACACAGATTTTGATGGATCGTCAAGCTGGTCACATTTGTAGTGTCTGGCAGGCTTCCTAAAGCTTTTTTTTTTTTTACCATTAAGCATACTCTTGGACTTTGTTGTTTTCAAAGTTAAACAGTTCAAACATTTAACTTAATATCTTGTACCACTGCGCTGTAAATAAAAAAATTACAAATCTGAAGTTGTAAACAAGAGGTAGGAAAAACAAGAAAATACTTTTTCACTCTTAGGAGAAAAGGTTCTATATAGAACCCCACAGTTCTTGACTCAATTTTAAAGAACTCTTTATTCCAAAAAGGTTCTATTTAAGGTGGAATGCCTTAAATGATTGCATAGGCTATTACTTTCATGTTAACGGGTTGTTTACATGAGCTGATTAATTAATACATTTGATTAAAATCCATACAAATATCCAATGATGGGAAAGTCTAATTGGCTTTATGTATATTAAGCACCTGACGGACCCTTTTAAGGTTCTATAACCTTTTCTTCTTAATCTGTCATGTATAATTAAATGTGTTGCTCGCCGTTTCTTTGTTATTATTTGTCAAATTTACTAGAGATTTCAGAGTGTAAATTGTTTAGTTTAAGCTAAGAAACTCTATAAATCTGCGCTTAAATGATAGCTCTGAGGATATGAATAAAGCAATGTAATCTGAAAATAAATCCAGCCCAGTCCAGATGTTTATTTAAAATCACTGCAATTTAACATCTATATATAACCACAAGCCCAGGCGGATCAGTGGGTGAGCGATGTCACCTCCAAGTAATTTCATGTTTTAAGCGATCCGTTTCAGGTTTTATAAGCGCTTCACTGCGGCTCTTCATGACGGGACACCATATGTCATGCTCTGCTCTGAACATCAGTTTGACTGGTGAACCGTAGAGCCACACGGAGCACATCGATCGCCAGCATGCTCCAATGATAGGAAAATCATTATGTCTGACCTACAGCAATGGATAGGAAGTCAAGTCTAGTTTTTCCTAATCTACCCCAAAGATAACAGACCATAAACACCTCTCAGTTCTGTAAGCAAACAGCGTTTTAGTAATGTTGTTTCTCTCTGTTCTGTTGCTCTATCTTTCTATCGTTCTGTCTATCTTTCTAATACAGGTGATGGAAACCCAAGGGAAAGCAGCCCGTTCATCCATAACACAGATGATTATAAGGGAACTCTGTATGATGGGAAAAACATGGCACTTTTTGAGGTACTATCTTTAAACGTCAGTGGTGAAGTTTTTAAATGTTTATATTTCAATATGATTGAACATTGCTGCATGTTCTTTGATTAAAAGTAAAAAAAAAAAAAAAAGATTAATAATTATTTTAGGGCCATGATTTCTATTTTTTATATTTATTTTGCACAATTTTGCACATTTATCCTCACATTTTATTTGTTCTGCTTTTAAATTTTCATTACTCTTAAAGATGGTTCTAATTCGTTTTTCTAATGTTTAATACTAAAGTACTAAAATACTTATTGATTTTTATTAACTTAAATACTAATTACTAATTCAATAATATTTTAATATTACAATAAACACTACAATGATATGGATTCTTTTTTTGCCTTAAATAAATAATGAGCGTAAATAAAATATTAATTGCCAAAAATCTGCCATTTATTTTGATTTTGACCCAGATATGTTCTTGATTATTTATATTATTGATTTCAGTCAGAACTAACTTTGTTTATTCTCAAGCCTATATTTGACATCCAGCCTGTTTTCCACATTCTCGTTTCATGTTTATGATCACAAATAAAGTAATTCATGGGCCATGATGTTTATTTTTGTATAATTTTATGATTTCAGACTCACAAAGCTGTTATTATGTCCTTTGATTCTGGTCTCTGCATTTATTTTTACCGTCCGAGACATTGTAGAGGTTTGAAAGAGTCGGTTTGGAATACAGCGGTTTCCATTAAACACGTGACCTTTACACTTTCAGGAGGAGATGGACAGCAATCCCATGGTGTCTTCTCTGCTCAGTAAACTGGCCAACTACACGAACCTCACGCAGGGCGTCAGAGAGCACGAGGAGGCCGACGAGGACGAAGGGGCCAAGAAGAAAACAGTCAAGGTAACACACTTTATCAAATACCTGAAACATCATAAAGACAAGTATTTGGACCATTTCCTTAAAAGTTGGCGTTAGTGAAAGACTAAATTAACTTTATCTGTAGACATGAATGAAAGCTGCAGAGCTTTTAGGATGTTTGTGTCTGTGTCCTGTAATCTAAAACAAATCAGACACACATCCTCTACATTCTTTCAGCCTTTGTTGAAAATACGACAGGAAATTAATGCAGGTCAGATTGTTATGAATGTCTGATTACAGAAGCAAGTCGGAAATGACCTGAAGTTCTCATAGTTCTGTTGTTCCACGCTCTTATGAAGAGTAATAAAGGTTCTTTATCGGCATCGATGGCTCCGTGAAGAACCTTTAACATCCACGGAACCTTTCCATCGCACAAAAGGTTCTTTATAGTGGAAAAAGATTCTTTAGATTTTTTAAATGTTCTTCACACTGAGAAAGAAATGTTAACTGAAAGGTTCTTTGTGGAACCAAAAATGGTTCTTCTACACTGTAAAAATGATTTTTGGGGTACTTCCTAATGAGAACATTTCAATCTTAGTCTTTCTACTTCAAAATTTCACATTCAATTCAATCTTTTACATGTCATTCCTTGTAATTACTTCCCAATGTAATCCCATCTTATTATTTGTGAAATTTACTAGCAATTTCTGAGTGAAAATAGTTTTATTAAAGTAAACCCTACACTGTTTTTAAGTGTGGCATCATAGCAAATAGAAAAAAAACTTTTGAAACTTTTATTTTTATGACCAGTAAAGGAAATCAATTTGAATCTGAATAGACGCCATATTTTATTTAACTCAGAAACCTTGGGTTGAATTGCCCTGACAGTACAGAACATTCTGTTTTCTGTCTCTCTCAGCCTCATTTTTATTCACTTGAAAAAAATATTATGACATCTATGGTTAGTCTTTAGCCTTATGCATAGATTTATTAACACATGCACAAATGCAACTATTTTCTTTGTTTTCCATTTCAAGCCCAGAGGGCATCAACATATTGAGTTCTCGTGGTTATTTCTGTGAGTAAGTAAAAATGTTTAAGCAATGGCCAGGCAATTTCCACAAAACCACAGTCCCCAGCCAGTCTCCTCGTCTCTGGGCATCTGTGATTGGTGAAACGGGCCTCTTATTAGTCCTGAGACAACGGCTTCAGATGCTCGGACTGCGTGAAACTGCTCAAGTCGTCTTGTGAAGAAGCGAAAGTTTGCATGAGGAAACATCTAGGAACCTCTTGGGTTTTTATTTGATTCTAAAGTGAATAACTAAACTTCATCCATATATTGTAATTGACGATTCCAGCGGGAACAGTGTCGAGAGCGTTCATCTCACTGCGGTATGCATTTATTAGTATATGCATTTTATATTTTTTGGTCATGCAAAAGTTGGTTATGATTTCTTTTGTATCAAGATTGAAGCACATCATAGGCCTGGTTTGGGAGGACACACTGAATCTCAGCCACTGGAGTGTGAATCTCAGTATTGGGTCATTTTCGATTTGAAAGGATAACATGGATTATGCCTCTTTACAGCTAAAAGCTTCCATTGAAACATTAAATGTACATTTAGATGCACAGCACTTATGGATGAGATCTAAATCTGGTTTGCATTGCATATTGCAGGGTGATGTTTCCCTTGTTTTAGTTTGTCGCAGAATTAAATGTGATCCAAAATGTGAACAGTACAAATTCCTCTTTTGGTCAAACAGGTTCTTGAAGCACTTTGGGTTCAGCAGAGACATATCTTTTTAAAAAGAACAATTTTTGCTGAATAGGGTTCTTGATTTCCTATATGGTCATTTGGAGATTAAAAATATAGTTTTTGATGTTTTATTAAAGGTTCTTCAGATCAGTATTTTGATTTCTGGGTCTAAAAAGCATCAGTATACAGGTTTAATATTGTTGACTAATTCATTAAAACTAAAATTATAAAAATAAAATTTCGTTACTTGAAATAAACTAACTAAAACTAATATAAAATAAAACTAAAAAAACTAAAAATAATTCTCTTTATTTCAGCTAGTTGCCAATGCTACATTTCTCATTTTCATTTAGTTTCTGGGTTTTTATATTTCCAACTATATGTCCCTACAATGTTTTTTTGCTGAATTATTGCACGCATGCACAATCATTTAATGTACATTTTCTCACGCGTTTTTTTTCGTGTCGTCTTTCTGTGCAGAGTCCACAGATGGGGACGTTTATCGGCGTCTACCTGCCCTGCCTGCAGAATATCCTGGGAGTGATCCTCTTCCTGCGAATGACATGGATCGTGGGAACGGCGGGCATCTTGGAGTCTTTTATCATTGTGTCCATGTGCTGCTCGTGTGTAAGTCCAACCGGTTGAACTGTAGACAGTGACTGAGGAAGCATTCAATTAGCTTTGCCTATTTAAAAGTAAGACACAATTATCATCTTATAAAGTATCTGATTTGGCTCCCTAGAAAGGGTATTCCAGATAAGACACTTATGAGTTTCATTTGAGTCAGGATGCTGTCTTAGAAGGCATAATATTTTACAAATTCATAAGAGAACCAGTAGTTTTTCAAGCAGGGTCTATATGAACACTGGAAGATGTGTGTGTCGATCAGTCCGTTGATCCTGCAAGTTAAGTTTAGCCTCCTTCCTCTTTTGTCTGAAGTCACACATGTGTAATATCCTGTGCTCAGAGGTCTTTAACACTGACGCTTATTTATAAACCACATCAGACAATGGGATCAAGTGTCTAATTCACCTCAACCTTTACTTACTAGTGTCATTATACGTTTCCGGTGATTGTGTCACGGTCAAGTTTCAAACGTTTCGCTCTTTCATCATAGCGCTGTTACAGGAACCATCAAGATCTCAGCGTTGCCACTTTAAATTATGCTTATTAGATATAAATGGCAGATAGAGAGGCGTTTCCATGTGTGATTAAATCACATATTTACTTCCTCACTTAGGAGAGTTAAATCAATATCAAACCAGTGCAACAAACCGTTTTTCTTCCTTAACGTCTTCCTACATTTTCGAGTGAAACATGGATGAAAATCAATCAGGAATTGATTGGATGGATGGTGAAAAGTTTTTCTATATGACAAATGTTGAAAAAGCCAGAAAGGAAAGTTATTACATGGATGAATGATAACAATGTGCACCAATAAGGGCAATTTTTAGTTTGGACATTTAAAAAAACGTTCACAAAACAAAAAACTATACATTATATTTAAAAAAATAATATACCGTTTATATTTAAATCATAACAACCATTCCATCATATCTTAAATAATCACAATATAAACTGAATATATTGAAATGCATACTGTATATGAATCTGGGTATAATTAGAAACCGCATTAAAGTGTATGTTGATAAAAATGGCAGCTCCTTGGGTCTGTATTTGGCTAGTAAAGATCACTCAATCTTCTTCATTCAAACCACTTTATTTCAAACGCTAAGCCCGCTGGAGGTTCATGGATGTTAATTGGCTTTAGCCCAGTAGCTTTTCAGAGTACAGAGCGAGAGACACAGGGATTTAGTGTGGACGTTCAGCTCAAGGACACTCCAACAGAAGGGCCGTATTGCATAACGCCCAGATGCACATGACCTTTAACAGAACTAAATGTTCCTGGAAAAAGAAAAGGAGAACGTCATTACTGTACTGTACATTGTTATCTGTATTGATTGAGTTTCATCAACCATATTTACTTTCTAAATACGTCTGAACTAATAATTTTATTGTGGACCTTTTTTTTTCAGACAATGTTGACAGCCATATCAATGAGTGCCATTGCTACAAACGGTGTTGTTCCAGGTATTACATTTTATTGCTCTTAAATGACATCATGGCCTTCAGAAAAGCATGTTAAACCTCAAACTCCCAAGCTGCATGGTTGATTATGGTGGTTTTTTATAACTGTATCAATAGTTTCCTGTAAAAATGCACTGCTGAATGCATGTCATGCTTTCTTTTAACCGTCGAGGGCTTGTCGTTCTCTGATGATGTTTTTCCCAGCTGGAGGCTCCTACTACATGATCTCTCGCTCTCTGGGCCCTGAGTTTGGAGGTGCTGTGGGACTGTGTTTCTATCTGGGCACCACGTTCGCCGGGGCCATGTACATCCTCGGTACCATCGAGATCTTCCTGGTGAGTGTTGTGTGTCCAATTAAAGTCTACAGTCAGATTAGGTCCAGAAAATCCAAAGAGCGGAATCAGCCACTGTGACGTAAGGATCATCTAAAAATAACTTAAGACTTTAAATTAAGAAACTTTGCAATGTTGTGTGATATATTCAATATTTATAACATATTCACAATGATTTTACTGCTTATATAAAATTAGGCAACATTGCATTTAGTAATTTTTAGTCAATAGACTAGATTTGTGAATATAAAAGTGTTTATATTATAAAAAATAAAGTTAAAGTAAATAGACTTTTTTTTATTAAATATTGCATATATATAATATAGAAAATAGTTTGAATTTCAATCATTAATAGAAAAATAAGAATAAAATGCTTAAATTAAATTACTTACAGAACTTACAGTCCATTACTATAGAACATTCTACTATAGTAGAAAACATTTAGTAATGTAATACAGCAATAGAAACTACATATTTTTCAAATAGTTTGCGAATATTTAGAATATACATGTATTTTTTTCACAGTATGAATTGGGTTTTTAACCAGTTAACAGAAGTTATGAACAAACGTTCTTCCAGTAACAGTAATAGAATGTTTGTTTAAAGTAATATGGTCTTTAGTAATGTTCTCAAAACATTACTACAAAAACATTCATAAATCATTCATGGAATGTTGTTTTTCTGAAACGTTTTAACTGGACATTTGCCTAGCAGTTTTTAAATGTTTTAGAATATTCAGAGAACCGTAACGTTCCCATAATATTTGTGAAAGGATAAAATGGAATGGGTTCCTTAATGTCCACATTAAACATTAAAAAAACATTTAAATAACTGGATGTTTTGAATGGAACTTTATGGGAACATTAGCAAAATGTTCTTAGAACATGAAAATATATATACCTGTCTTTAAAGTTTTAGGATGGGGTCCAGGTTCATCTAAAACAGTGGTTCCCAACCTTTATAGGGTACTGTACCCCCAAAACATTTTATCCTGCCTGAAGTACCCCCTACAAGCGCATGTGATCGGTGGGATTTTTAGATTTGGTGTAAATTTTAGGTGATACCTGAATTTACCTGTAAATAATGATAGTTTTACTTCCTATAATAACTCTTATAATATAATACTTGTCTTTGTTCAATATTTGTATGACTTTTTCACATCTTCACATGTCCAGACCTATGATACAAAAACAAAGATCACATTTTATATAATAATAATAATAATACATTTGTTTTATATAACGCCTTTAAAAGTTGCTTTCTCAAAGCGCTTTACAGGCAAACATAACAACAGAGAAAAATACACTTTAAATACAAAAATAAACGAATAAAATTAATAATCAAGTAAAAGCAATCCTAAAATAAAATGTTTTGAGAATAGTCAATGGCTAAAAAAAATGTTTTAGTCTTTTGAGAATCATCCCACGTACCCCCGGTTGGGAAACACTGATCTAAAAGATCAGCTCTAACGCATGCTCCCAGATGGCATAGGGCTGGTGACATTTATCAAACCCCTTCCCGTTTTCCCCCATTATTTCCTCTTTATTTCCTTCTATAAAATAAAATGAACATCTTCATTCTGTGTTGTGCCACAGACCTACATCGTGCCCAGCGCTGCCATCTTCAAGGCCGAGGAGAAGGCGCTGGAGGCCGAGGCCATGCTGAATAACATGCGTGTGTACGGCACGTGTTGTCTAACACTCATGGCTGTGGTGGTGTTCGTCGGTGTGAAGTACGTCAACAAGCTTGCGCTGGTTTTCCTGGCCTGTGTGGTGCTGTCCATCCTGTCCATCTACGCTGGCGTCTTCAAAACCATCTTTGAACCTCCGGTTTTTCCGTAAGTCAGACGTTAAAGTTGATGAATGTGGAGAGCATCGTTCATAAGGATTTAGATTTTCATTTAGATTTGTGTGTTTGTGACTACATGAATAATCTGGATAGTGGATTTCTAGTTCCCAGCATGCTTTGCATGGAAATGCATTAGAATTAAGTGTATTTCTTAGTGTTTTTTTTTTAGTATAAGACATGATTCTAATAAGCTTTGAATAAATTTCATATACAAAAAGTTTTTTTTTTTAAATTACTTTTTAAAATTTATATTAATATACATTTATAGGTTTATTTTAGTATTTTTTTTCTGAAAGAAACTGTACACAAAATAATTTAGTTAAAAACTACTAAAAAGTAATGAATAGAATGACCTTAAAATAAATGCAGGTGATTTTATTGTAATCACTTGCCTAAAAAATACATGATTTATTTTATTTTATTTGATTATATAAGCACTTTTATTTCAGTGCACTTTGATTTGAATAAAAAGGATTTGAAAATCAGAAAATTTCTCCATGGAGAAAAATGGGATTTTTACTTCCGAAACCCAACTATTGCCATCCATTGCTTCAAAATGCTGAAGCGTTATTGTACAGCATTGCTTATTTGAACTAAACAGAGCCTCTTTATAGATTTTAGCAGCATTGGGCAGCTCTCAGTGCTTTTGTTGAACCACAAACATCCGCAGCAGTGTTTGCTTCACAGGCTTTCTCAATCACCACAACCCTCCTGACAATAAACTCTGATTTAAATCTGCAACTCGTCTTTTGAATTCTTTCTAAACGCTCTTTTGTCCTCTCCAGGGTCTGTTTGTTGGGCAACCGCACCCTGCAGAACCACGGCTTTGACAAGTGCATGAAGACAGATATAATAGACAACGTGACCGTGACCACGAGGCTTTGGGCTCTCTTCTGTAACGGGCCGGAGCTCAACGCCAGCTGCAATGAATACTTCAGCCTCAATAACGTCACCGAGATCCAGGGCATTCCCGGCCTCACCAGCGGAGCCGTTTCAGGTGTTAGTACATGTTCCTGATCTTGTCGTGCAAGATTCATCAGTTTTCCTAGAAAAAGAAGTTTTGGTCGTTGCAATCTTGAATATCCACATGAAAGTTGCATGTGCCGGTTTGTGTTCATTTTAACCTCAGCTTGCTTTTAGTGTTAGTTGCTGTAGAAATGTGTCTAAATTAATATTAACTGTTCAATCTTATACAGACTTGTGTTAGAGTAGCAGTTTTCAAACTTTTTCATGCAAAGCACCCCCAATATTCTATATTTTCATATACAAAAAATACATTTTACTGTCTGAGAAAGATAAAAAAAAATTTTTTTTTTAAATAGTTAAAAAAAAAATTAATGTTTGGCTTTTACATTGTCATACTAAAACACATCGTTAAAATATTATCTTGAAAATATTAAATTTCCTGTTAAACACACACCAATAATCTTTTTTATTTACATATTTTATCAGTAATCTTTGTTTTACTTACATCTTCAAAAAATATATTTTTTAATTTTTTACTACAGTTTTTACAGATTGAAAACTCCTGCGTTACAGCATTACATTGACTTCTGACCTCAAAGGTCTCTACCGTAGAGTGACCGAGCATGGCAGGAGTTCAAGAGTTGTACATTTGTGTGTGTGTGTGTAATATCTGCCATACGCTGGTGTATTCAGCGGGGACTCCAGGGTCATTGATCATGAAGCCGCTGTGGCCCTTTTGAATGTCGTTGATGCGGTCTGCTGCTCCAGACTGGATTCTGCTGGATTTAACAGGCCAGGCCTGACATTAAAGTGAGCAGAAATAATTGTTTTCACGCAGCATTACAGTGTCTGGCCTGGAGTTTTGTGTAAGTAGGTCAGTGCAGTACATTCAACGGATGTTTCACGGCTTCTGTGTGCAGCGAGGCAATTTGTCCTCATAATTTGATCAAACTAGCACAGTTCTTGTGTTTTATAGTCTCAATGTTGTGGACTACATTTTAATGTAGTGGACGAAGAAAAAGGTCACTTACGGAACATTATATTACATATTTCATGCCTGAATGAAGTACTCTTGGGCTGCGTCTGAAATCGCATACTCTCTTGAGTAGGTACTTATTTTGAATTAGTAATTACTTAATGGCTGCTAAAAATGTACATTCTATATAATATGAATGTGTGTAGTATGAATGTAATCTGGACGTACTACATCTGCCATGTTGTCATTAATGATTATCATGTGATCTACCAGCATCTCTTCACTGTCATTCACAAATCCTCTCCTGTGGCCTCATGGGATAGTAAAGTGTCCATCGTATGCTCACTTCAGGATCTCACCGGGAGTAGTAGTCATCCAAGTACTTGTTGCCTACTCTATAATGAGTACTGTGAATTCAGATACTCATTTTGTCCCATACTGTGTTTCCCATACAGCCCTGGCTTTATCCGTCAACACAGCAACAGTTCCATTAGATAAAGATAGTTAATGCATTTACTGACAATGAGCATTACATTTGTTAAAAGTATTTATTAATCTTTGTTAATGTTAGTTAATAAAAATACTACTGTTCATTGTTAGTTCATGTCAGCAGGTCCATTTAAATAATTGTAAGTAATACAGCTTTTGATTTTACTAATGCATTAGCAAATGTTGAAATATACACCAACTAAGATTTGTGTTTTTAATTAATGTTAACAAAAGGAACCTTATTGTAAAGTGTTACACTTTGCATTTCAAACAAAACCATGAAGTGTAATTTGTTAGACAGTCAGACTGACATAAACTTGATACAACTTCTCAAATGCAGATATTACTGAACCAAATGGGCAAAAACAACAGTTTATGTTCAAATGAATCGCTCAATATCTTGACGTACTGCTGATTTTCTTTGCACAGAGAACATGTGGGGAAGCTACGGTCCCGCTGGCATGATGGTGGAGAAAGACCTTCCGTCCGTGCCGGCGATCGCTTCTCCTCAGGACAAGGACATGCCGTATGTGGTCAACGACATCACCACCTTCTTCACGCTGCTGGTGGGAATCTACTTCCCCTCGGTCACGGGTACACATTCACGCTCTTCACATCCCTGTTACATTCATTACAAAGCTTCTTTCTTTCGGATTTCCTTTCTCTTCTCGTATTGTCTTTCTCGTCCCTTTGCTGTTCTTGTAAGTAATCTAGTTTGATCTGGTTATGAGCGTGTGTTATCTAGTAGTGCTCTCAGACTGACATTGAGCTCAGCAGGAGCGCATGTGAACTCTGTAAACAGAGCGATAGCGTTTCATGCAGCGCTGCGGTATCAGGACATGACCTTCGTGCAATAACAGGGATAGAGGGCTCGGAAAAGATCCTCATATTCGCCTTGAGCGTTAGAGCTGGGTGATATAATACATACATATCTCAATATTTATGTATCTGCTCTGAAGTGGCTTTAAATGTTGATTTATATAGTTTTCAGAGGAACATTTGATCAAATCGGTATATTAAAAATGTTTAATACAACAAACAGAAAAAATCTACTTAAAAATAATAGAGCTACATTTTGTTTATATGTGTACCGTGTATATATAGCAATACAAAGAAGCAATACATATCTATATATATTTTTTACAAAACAAATTGTAATGTATGTAAAGTGAAAAATGTTCATTTCATTGAATGAACTGGAAATTCACAGAACTTACCAACTCTAACTAGTATTATTTATATAGTATTTGAGGTAATATTTTTGAATCAGCTATTATTTTTATATTTTAAATATTAGTTTTAGTCATTTTGTATGTGCTTTTATAATTTTTATTAGTTTTTGTGTTTAAATGTTTCTTCATTTCAACTTAAACTTTTTATTACATTTTATTTCATTTTATTTTAGTTAGTTTCCACTCTATTTATTTAAAAATGTTTTATTAGTATTTTTTATTTATTATTAAAATGATTTTTAATAGTTTTAGGTTTGGCTTTTGTTGACTAACAGTTTTTGCTATTGAATTTTGAATCAGAGACAACGTTCATTCAATCACTTATACCAGTACTTCGACATTTTTCTTTATAACTTTATAAGAATTAAATTTTGGCTTGATTTGATAAATACGCACACCTCTGTTCTGCAGGAATCATGGCTGGATCCAACAGATCCGGGGATCTGAGAGACGCTCAGAGGTCCATTCCCATCGGAACCATCCTCGCCATCGCAACCACCACCATCATCTGTATCCTAACTTCCCTTGCAAACCTTCCCTTTCCTTCCTAAAGTTCCTTTAAATCCATTGCAGTTTTCCATCTAGTAGAATCACGCTGCACTAAATCCCTGAATCATTGTGTCTCTCTGAGAGGAAGTGTAAGGAGAGCTGCTGTTTGTGTTCTCTCATCCTCTGGGAGGATCGTTTTCTTAACAGTGCACCTCAGATCTATCCTGCGTCGTGTTGTTCGGCGCCTGCATCGACGGTGTGGTGCTCCGAGACAAGTGAGCGCTTTCTATTCCTCACTTTCCTCTCAGAATCCTCTTTTTCCTGAATAAACATACAGGAAATCTACTTTAAAAAACAGTCGCTTTCTGTGCAAAGTCTGTTTATGAGCAGTTTAGGCACTGCAGTCAAAGAACCCTTTATGTGAAATATCCCAAGAGTCGTCTTGTTTGTGATTATATCAGGAATATCCCATAACCTAGTGTGCTCCCTACCTAGACAGAGCTTTAGGGCATCATAGACACGCACAGGCTGTTCCAAAGACAGTCAGCAATTATGCTTCCTGCCAAGATTCATAGTAAAAAAACATGAAAGTCTGAGAGAAATACTTCAGTCACATAATAAATGTCACAATACACATAAAGTATGTTTATATATATATATATATATATATATATATATATATATATATATATATATACACTACCGTTCAAAAGTTTGGGTTTGAATTTGTTTTTTTTTTAAAGAAATTAATATTTTTCTTCGGAAAGGACGCATGAAATTGATATAAAGTGACAGTGAAGACATTTATAATAATGCAAAATATTTATTTTTTAATGAAATGCTTTTCTCTTGAACTTTCAAAGAATCCTGAAAAAAATGAATCACTGTTTGCACAAAAATATGAAGCAGCACAACTGTTGTCAACTGTGATAATAATCATAAATGTTTCTTGAGCATCAGATCATCATATTAGAGTGATTTCTGAAGGATCATGTGACACTCAAGACTGGAGTAATGATGCTGAAAATCAGCTTTGATCACAGGAATAAATTACATTTTAAAATATATTCACATAGAAAACAGCTGTTTTACATTGAAATAATATTGAACAATATTACTGGGTTTGTTTTGTATTTTTAATCAAATAAATGCAGCCTTGGTGAGCAGAAGAGACTTCTTTTAAAAACATAAAAAATCTTACCGACCCCAAACTTTTGAACGGTAGAGTATATTTACATATATTTTCTTTATAATGAAAAATTTAATTGCTGTTTAAACTTGAATGACAATTTTTGCTGAATAAAATTGTTAAAAAAATTCACAATATGCATAACTAAACATGCACAAAATGTTTAATATACGTATATTGTATTTTATATAATAATGTAAACATATAAAAAATCAATCCTGTTGATTAGGTTTGGAGACTCAGTGAAAGGGAACCTGGTGATTGGCACGCTGTCCTGGCCCTCGCCCTGGGTGATCGTGATTGGCTCGTTCTTCTCCTGCTGTGGGGCGGGGCTTCAGAGTCTCACCGGCGCCCCCCGTCTGCTGCAGGCCATCGCTCGAGACGGCATCGTGCCCTTCCTCGAGGTACAATCCGCTCTACCAACACCTCAGATTCAAAGTGTCGGAGCTCCATAATGGCTGTTCAGATTCATACTTGGCGTGATTAACAGTAGCACCTTCAGTCACAGACTGATCACACCAAAGTGCAAGACTGAAGTCCTTCCTATCGGCAGCTATCAGACTGGTTAATGTGCCATGACAACTACAATATAGTTTTGCACTCATATCAACATGTTTACATCTTTGATCTTTGGGCCTATTTACACCTGGTCACTTAATGCGTTTTTACTGATCAGATAATTATCCGATTCATCAAAATGTCACACAAATGTGTTTTCGCAAAAGGGATATAAATCCGATCTTCAATTCCCGCGCTATATGCATATTTAATGGAGTTCACGGCACCGAAAGCAAGAGATACGAGCTACATTTTAATGATCATCAGCTCATTTCAAAATCAAAGACCGCAATAAGAGAGAGTGCCCTGGTAAGATCATTTCATTTCTTTACTTTTAGTGAAGATGATTGTGTGTTAAGCGTCTGTGACTTACTTTCACTGTGATTTGCGATGGTTTTCACGTTGTCTTGTTGAAAAGATGCTCATCTGCGGTGATGATATCTGGCTATAACATGACATATAACCTATAACACGCATATTTAAAATGTACATATGTGGTTTGAACAACCATTTACACTTGTCTAGTTTCATCAGGAATGCGGCCCAGAGCTCCTCCTGAAGTGGTTTGAGCGATCGGTTTCAAATACGTTTCGGAGGGCATTTACACGAGTCTTTTCACGCTCGGATAGCCATCCAATCACACAAAACGCATGTCCAGGTGTAAACAGCCCCTTAGTGTGTTAGCGATTATTCTTATTACTTGTCAATTTTTATTTATTATTGTTCTTTTAACACTGTTGATTGGTACTAGAGTCGGAAATGAATTGTTTGTTATGCGTTGAAGCTGCAGTGACAATGTAATTTCCTGTAAAGGATCAATTAAGTATCAGGGTTCTCAAGTGTCACGCATTGGCCGTGAGACACACGCAATTCAACCAGTTCACACGCTCACTCGCCACACGTGTATTTCTCACGCTGAAAAGGCAATGCCAACCAAGTTGTCCTGCAAGCTTTATATATAACGTTATATACGAGGCGCAGACACACACAGTGAAGTTTCCTGCCGCCAGCGTGTATCTCCAGTCTATGCGTATCTCGGCCAGATTGCGCTCGTTACTAGGCAACACAGATGCGCTCGTTACTAGGCAACATAGATGCGCTCGTTACTAGGCAACACAGATGCGCTCGTTACTAGGCAACACAGATGCGCGAACACACGTCGTGATGGGGAAGGTATGTTGGAAGAAAGCTTGTCTAACATTTTTAGGCTAGAACATTTAATATACAGCCCATCGTATACATTATTACTGATGCAGTCAAAAACTCTACAACAGCAGCCAGGCCAGAAGCTTTGGCTCCGTTTGGCTAGCTTACGTTATCTGAAACTAAGGGAAATGTTAGTGGGTATGGGAAGGGATGAAGATGTATTTCTTCATGTTATTTTAAATTATATACTAATATGTCCATTTGTTTACAATGTCCCACCACACAATAAATCATTATACCATTTCGACTAGACATATTCAAAATGCAAAAAGATTTGTTTTTCCAAACTGTTTGGAGCAATTTGTTATATTTTTGTATATTTGTAATTTTGAAATATAACATTAAAGAGTATATTTGATGTGATGAATTTCTCTGTCATTTATCAGATTTACCAATTGTTATAATTTCAATTTGTGCTGGTTAATTATGACCAATGGGTAAAATTGGGGGGCGGGGCTCCATTAGGGCTCCTCCCCTAACCGCATGTGATCTCACTCCAAGCTTTTGATCAAACTTGAGAACCCTGAAGTATCAACAACAATACTTTCGACACATCCACATATCCTGCCATTCTCTGACTGTCATGTGATCGCGTCTCAGGTGTTTGGTCATGGCAAAGCCAACGGAGAGCCGACGTGGGCTCTTCTTCTGACGGCTCTGATCTGTGAAAGTGGGATTCTCATCGCTTCTCTTGACGCTGTGGCACCCATCCTTTCTATGTAAGTCTCACCTCTAATGTGATTTCTTCTTCACTGTGGTGACAGACTGTGTGTTTGACTGTGTTTCTCTCGTCAGGTTCTTTCTCATGTGTTATCTGTTCGTCAATCTGGCCTGTGCGCTTCAGACGCTCCTGAGGACGCCCAACTGGAGACCACGCTTCAAGTTCTACCACTGGTGAGATGCACTACAATCATATCTATCGTATGGCTTGAGTACGAGTTTTTTATATTTTCGAAAAAAGTCTCTTCTACTCGCCAAGGCTGCATTTATTTAATCAAAACTACAGTAAAAAACTTGAAATATTATTACAATTTAAAATAGCAGTTTTCTATGTGAATATCTAGTAAACTGTAATTTATTCCTGTGATCAAAGCTGAATTTCAGCATCTTTTCTTCAGTGTCACATGATCCTTCAGAAATCAGGATAATATGACAATTTGATGCTCAAAAAACATTTATTATTAAAGGGTTGTGCAAGCAATATTTTTGTGGAAACCTTTTATCTGAAAACACATTTATTTGAAATAAAACCTTCTGTAACATTATAAATGTCTTTACTGTCTCTTTTGATCATTTTCATGCATACATGCTGAATACATTTCTTTAAAAAAAAAGTACATTTATATGTATACTATATATACTTTTATTTTCCCTTTTTTTTGCTGTTTATTAATACTTTGTTTATTAATATTTTTTTCACAGTCAAATCAATTCCTGATGGATAATGTCAAGCCCCACACTAAGTTCCTCTTAAATCAATATGCAATTAAAACTCATTTTAATTTGTTCGTCTTTGGTGGAAATGCTTTAAATGCACTGAACTGAAGTACAATGACTTACTGAAGGATTATATATATTGAAGGATTATATATATCGTGAAGGATTATATATAGTGAAGGATTATATACAGTAGTCAACATTTGAAGTGGATCAAAACCTTTCATCAAAGTTGTACATGAATTTTGAACAATACCCGTTCTTGTCTTAGAACAATTTTGTAAACTTTTTTTATCCACTTCAAATGTTGACTACTGTATAATATAACACTGAGGAACAAATTAATTGCTCAGATGTTGCTATTTTATACTTAAGGAAACTTGATTCTCATGTCATTTCCATTTCAACCATCTCATAAGTTTCTCGAAAAATCCTTTTGAGAAATTAAAATAGACCCAAAA
>CM060639.1:2513563-2538563 GCA_030578275.1 Meda fulgida
TATCAAGACAGTCAATCGGGTTGTTGTGTCACAGCAGGACTCGATCATTGAGCTCACACTGACACCTAGTGGCCACTGAGACAACTGATCAATCCAAAATACATCTTTCTTCGTGTTAATCAAATGCCTCTGAATGATATCAGATGTGATTATTTTCTTCATTTATTTACGACTGTAGAACATAAAATCAGCCATGTCTGCAGAGAAGACGAAGGGCTTCTGCCATGTGGTGGTGTCGTCGAACCAGCGCGACGGCATCTCTCACCTGGTCCAGTCCGCCGGCCTCGGAGGGATGAAACACAACTCTGTCCTGATGGCCTGGCCCGGGAACTGGAGGCAGTCCAACGACCCGCAGTCCTGGAAGAGCTTCATAGGTCTGAGTCTGACTACATACAAACACTGTTAAACTGAGGAAGATGCTGCGTCTCATTTAAAGAGGAAGAATATACAAATAACTAGACTTGTACGGTTTCTTCCAACAACATGCAACTCAGATCTTAAGTCACCTTCATTTATATAGCGCTTTTAACTATATAGACGGTTTCAAAGCAGCTTTACAAGTCAAGTCACCCTCATTTATATAGCGCTTTTAACTATATAGACGGTTTCAAAGCAGCTTTACAAGTCAAGTCACCCTCATTTATATAGCGCTTTTAACTATATAGACGGTTTCAAAGCAGTTTTACAAGTCAAGTCACCTTCATTTATATAGTGCTTTTAACTATATAGACGGTTTCAAAGCAGTTTTACAAGTCAAGTCACCTTCATTTATATAGTGCTTTTAACTATATAGACGGTTTCAAAGCAGTTTTACAAATCAAGTCAAGTCACCTTCATTTATATAGCGCTTTTAACTATATAGACGGTTTCAAAGCAGCTTTACAAGTCAAGTCACCTTCATTTATATAGTGCTTTTAACTATATAGACGGTTTCAAAGCAGTTTTACAAATCAAGTCAAGTCACCTTCATTTATATAGCGCTTTTAACTATATAGACGGTTTCAAAGCAGCTTTACAAGTCAAGTCACCTTCATTTATATAGTGCTTTTAACTATATAGACGGTTTCAAAGCAGTTTTACAAATCAAGTCAAGTCACCTTCATTTATATAGCGCTTTTAACTATATATACGGTTTCAAAGCAGTTTTACAAGTCAAGTCACCTTCATTTATATAGTGCTTTTAACTATATAGACGGTTTCAAAGCAGTTTTACAAATCAAGTCAAGTCACCTTCATTTATATAGCGCTTTTAACTATATATACGGTTTCAAAGCAGTTTTACAAGTCAAGTCACCTTCATTTATATAGCGCTTTTAACTATATAGACGGTTTCAAAGCAGCTTTACAAGTCAAGTCACCCTCATTTATATAGCGCTTTTAACTATATAGACGGTTTCAAAGCAGCTTTACAAGTTGTCACCTTCATTTATATAGCGCTTTTAACTATATAGATGGTTTCAAAGCAGTTTTACAAGTCAAGTCACCCTCATTTATATAGCGCTTTTAACTATATAGACGGTTTCAAAGCAGCTTTACAAGTTGTCACCTTCATTTATATAGCGCTTTTAACTATATAGATGGTTTCAAAGCAGTTTTACAAGTCAAGTAACCTTCATTTATATAGCGCTTTTAACTATATAGACGGTTTCAAAGCAGCTTTACAAGTTGTCACCTTCATTTATATAGCGCTTTTAACTATATAGATGGTTTCAAAGCAGTTTTACAAGTCAAGTCACCCTCATTTATATAGCGCTTTTAACTATATAGACGGTTTCAAAGCAGCTTTACAAGTTGTCACCTTCATTTATATAGCGCTTTTAACTATATAGACGGTTTCAAAGCAGCTTTACAAGTCAAGTCAAGTCACCTTCATTTATATAGCGCTTTTAACTATATAGACGGTTTCAAAGCAGTTTTACAAATCAAGTCAAGTCACCTTCATTTATATAGCGCTTTTAACTATATAGACGGTTTCAAAGCAGTTTTACAAGCTGTCACCTTCATTTATATAGCGCTTTTAACTATATAGACGGTTTCAAAGCAGTTTTACAAGTCAAGTCAAGTCACCTTCATTTATATAGTGCTTTTAACTATATAGACGGTTTCAAAGCAGCTTTACAAGTCAAGTCAAGTCACCTTCATTTATATAGCGCTTTTAACTATATAGACGGTTTCAAAGCAGTTTTACAAATCAAGTCAAGTCACCTTCATTTATATAGCGCTTTTAACTATATAGACGGTTTCAAAGCAGTTTTACAAGCTGTCACCTTCATTTATATAGCGCTTTTAACTATATAGACGGTTTCAAAGCAGTTTTACAAGTCAAGTCAAGTCACCTTCATTTATATAGTGCTTTTAACTATATAGACGGTTTCAAAGCAGCTTTATAAGTCAAGTCAAGTCACCTTCATTTATATAGTGCTTTTAACTATATAGACGGTTTCAAAGCAGTTTTACAAGTCAAGTCAAGTCACCTTCATTTATATAGTGCTTTTAACTATATAGACGGTTTCAAAGCAGTTTTACAAGTCAAGTCAAGTCACCTTCATTTATATAGTGCTTTTAAAGGTACAATATGCAGGATTTTTGCAGTAAAATATCCAAAAACCACTAGGCCAATGTTATATATTTTGTTTAGTTGATTACTTACAATATCCCAAATGTTTCCAACTATTTGTAAATCGTGAGAAAATTGCGATTTTAACCAAAGAAACGGGGCGTGTGAGCAGGGGTGAGGAGTCGCAAGGCAATTACGTCATATCCGCGTTACCCCCGGTTTCCGCCAGGTTTGACCCAGTACTGCGATAGTAATCATGGCGAAAGATGTTGACAACTGGGTTATGCTGGTTATGCCTAGCAGGACGCTCACTCTGCTGTTGTTTTGATCAAGCATTATGGACCATGGCAAGCAGACTTTGAGACTTGAGGACTAAAACGAAGATCAACATCTTTGACATGCCGAGAGCTAGCGTCCGCGACTAACTTTGACTTGACAGAGACGCGAGTGTTGCATGTACTTCATTAGACAGGTGAGCAAATGTACATAAAACTAATCAATGTTATTTAACGTTAGTTCAAGATGATGAAATGTTAGAATATGATCTGTATGTTATTCTAGCTTACTTAGTCTCATACAGCCAACAAACAACCTAACAACATTTAACACACTCAACTGCAGTTTAGTGTGATAGTGTGTTAGAGCGAGTGAAACAGCGCTGCGTTACCTCAAGCTTCATTCGTCTAATAAACTGACCTGTGAGTATTAATTCAGCACTTGCGTGTAGTTCGGTAGAATAAAAGTCCTTATTCCTTTATATCCGCGGGACTCGTGTTGCGTGTGGCGCTGGTAATGTTATACGTCTAGCAATCGCTCCTGCTTCACACCACAGTCATGTTAAAAACATCAATGTATTCACTCATCCATAAAACATCCATCAGATTCAGACAAGATCCAGGATTACGCTTAATGCGAAATATACGTCATCAATATACGCCTTTGTTATTGTGAGAGGTTAGCGACCCCTGGTGGCGAAAAATCCTGCACATTGTACCTTTAACTAAATAGACTGTTTCAAAGCAGTTTTACAGTGATAATAGGAGATTAAAGTAACAGAGATTGTTTTGGCTTTACAGCAGCTCTAGAATAAAGTTATTGTCCAGATAAAGTTAGTTTTTGATTGATTCACTTCCGTTGCAAAGATCATTAGTTATTAGCTAACACGACACCGTTTTAACTGAAAACAGAACACGTTTAATGTGTTCTGGCCGTTCATTTGCACACACCAGTGTTTGCTGCTCGAGAACGCAAACTTTGAAATAAATTCCAAGATGCAAGTTTTGAAAAACGTTATCATCTCCGTGTAAACTTCAAAAATGTGAATCTGAGAAAACGGTGACGGCGCACACATGCGTATTACGAGTTCAGTCTAAAGATATGCACATTTGAGTATATATGTGCACAGGCGCGTAGTCTTTCTCTACAAACTGACCTCACCAAATAATTGATTGAGGGTGCTTTCATATCTGAAGTTCGTTTCATTTGGTCCGGACCAATGGAGAAAAATTATACTTCGTAGCATTTTTCAGGCGTTTGGTTCCTTTTCACACCACACTGATTGCTCTGGTCCGAATCAGTTGATGAAACGAACCAAAATGCAGTCATGTGACAACATCCACATCACTCATTGGCCAGATGGGTCTTGAACGTATTTCATAACTGCACTTCGATTGTCAGAATTAACGTGCGGGAAAATACCAACAGAACTCCCGGAATTAAACAAAGAGGAGGAAAATCCGGCAGACAACCAGACGCTTTTTACTATGGAGAGACGACTGCATGGGCTGATTGTATCCCCAGTTAGTGTATTATATAGTTTGTCTACACCACTTTAGGCAAACAATAACATTTGAGAATGAAGCGAGGATGCGGCTTGAAAATAATGTTTTATGCAATGCACACGGCGAGTCACTTCAGGAGGTCATTACACGTGCATTAATATTGCTAAACAGTGACATAATGCACAGCGCGGCTGACTACGGCAGCTGGTTTAGTCCAAAAACGCGCAGTTCTTTGACAGTTGGGTCTGTTCGAGGTCGGATCATGTTCTCACCACAAACGAACCGCTCCAGAGTTCGTTTGAAAGCGCACCGAAACCTCCTCGAGGTACGCTTGTTTGGTCCACTTTTGGTGCGCACTCGAGTGCGATTGGTGCATTCACACCTGCCCAAACGATCCGCACCAAGGGGGGAAACGAACTCTTGTGCGATTCAACCGAACTAAATGAGTCAGGTGTGAAAGCACCCTGAAAGATCATTAGTTATTAGTTATTCGCCTGTGGTGTTTCTCTCCTCAGAGACGGTCCGAGAGACGACTGCCGCACATCTGGCTCTTCTTGTTGCCAAAAACGTGGACAGTTTCCCTCATCAGGAGCGTCTCAGTGAAGGAACCATCGACGTGTGGTGGATCGTTCATGACGGGGGCATGTTGATGCTTCTGCCCTTCTTGCTGCGACAGCACAAGGTTCGGCCCTGAATGAGCGGAGAAGCACAGCTGCAGGATTCAGGGACACTGATCTAAAAGTGCTCTTCTGTGTCCGTGTCTCAGGTGTGGAGGAAGTGCAAGATGCGCATCTTCACCGTGGCTCAGTTAGATGATAACAGCATCCAGATGAAGAAAGACCTGCAGATGTTCCTCTATCATCTCCGCCTGAACGCTGAGGTGGAGGTGGTGGAGATGGTGAGCAGACACTGATGCCGTTGTCTCGCATACAGGATCTAAAATTGCATTTGCTGCACAGTAGCATAAACATGTAACATGCTGCAATTTAATTAATTAATTGAATGTATGAATAGAATGTTTTAATTTTTGTGTTGTACTTTATTATAACTATTCCAAATATGTATTATTGCTACATAATATTGAATCATCTTATTATTATAAGTAGTTATCATTTATTTAATATATGAATACAATATTTAGTTTGTGTTATTATTACAATTATTTATTATTGTTGCATAATATGGACTTATCTTTATTATTATTATTTTAAGTTATTTCTATTCATTTTATATTAAAAGAGTGTTTTAATTTTTGTTAAATTATATTATTTCTACATAATATTGAATTATCTTTTAATTTTGTTGTTATTATTACTATTGTTATTATTATTATTAATCTAACATTTTTATATAATGTTTTATTTTTTGTGTTATATTTATTTATAATATAATTATTATAATTATATATTATTGCTGCCTAATATTGAATTATCTTATTATTATTTTAACATGCTAAAATATTATTTACCTGTTCTAATATAAAATGTACTTAATTTTTTACATATATTTATTATTAACAAATTCATATTTTATTATTCAATAGTCATAATTCTGTCATAATTTATTAACTTAAAGCTTTAATTTTTACAGGAAGCCTTTTGAGTTTTGTGTGTGGTTGCTCGTGTTTGACTATCTTCTGTGGAGGTATCTCGTGTGTGTTCATGCAGCTCCACTGCTGTAACTGCGCCTGTGTGTGTTTTCTCCAGCATGACAGTGATATTTCAGCGTTCACCTACGAGAAGACTCTGGTGATGGAGCAACGCTCACAGATGCTGAAGCAGATGCAGCTGTCGAGGACTGAGCGCGAGCGAGAGGTGAGGCTTCACTCATCAATTTACTCTGATGATATTTGCCTGGGGTATATACATTAACACTACACCAGTGAATCTTGCCAAAACTATCTAGAAATGTCAAAATATGTACATACAGGTGAAACTCAAAAAATTAGAATATCGTGCAAAATTTAAAAGTTAATGTAATTCAAATAAAAAGGTGAAACTAATATATTTAGTATATATAACTATATACATATGCATGATTATACTTTTCAGAGGGCCGACATTTCTGTATTTAAAATCCTTTTTTTATTGATTTCATGTAATATTCAAATTTTCTGAGGTTTTGAATTTGGGGTTTTCATAAACTGTAAGCCATAATCATCAAAATTATAACTTTTGCACAATATTCAAAAGAAAAGATATTATATATTGCATATAGAAAGCCATTTTTTTTTAAATTGTCACATTATTTTCATGTTATATCTTGTTAACCAATGTCTGTAGACAACTGTAATATGGAAAAAAAATCTTTTTTATATATATATATATATATATATTAAATTAAGCACATTTGTAAGTATATATCATGTATTTATTATTAACTTAAATTTATAATACTACCGCAATATATTTTTTATTATAATTTGTGCTGATTTCTATTGGACAGGATGATATTATTTTTGCTTTACAGTAATAACAACTGTTGTGTTTAATTGTCATGAAAATAATGCAAAAAATCTTAAGTGCCCTAAAAATAGGCAAAATATGGTTTCTTGTTTTTCATTTTGCGTTGACATTTCTTCACGAGATTTAAGAAAGCATCTGCATTGCTGTGGCGAATACCGTAGAAGGACTGCGGGTCGTGGCTATGGCACATGATTACAGTTTTGTGACTTGTGGTCCCTTTCATTTCTGCTGCTCTCGGGGAAACACACGTCAGATTCAGAGCATCACGGATGAATCGCGTAGCTCTATTCGGAGGAAGAACCACAGCGGAGCTCACGGCTCAGGCCTCAATAACCAGAACAGCCAACTAGATGAGGAGAAACAAGAGGAGGTAGACAACTCAAGACCACCGTCCCGGATAAACACGTACAAGTGCAGAGCCAGAAGACTGCTAGACTTACACTGGTTTATGTGTGCATAGCATTAGCTTTAGCATTGGCTCTGTAGCTGTAACCGTATGCTCCTCCCTTCAGAAACCTCTTCCCATCATGCATGTGTTTGTGACCTCATGCACGAGCATCTGTGACCGCTTGTGACCCCACGTGATCGTCAATGACCCCTCTTTCCTTTCATTCCCTCGTGTTTCTCTGTATTTAGCTGAAACTATCAATAAATATATCGAGAATGAATAAAAAAGGGTTCATATCGCATGTTAGCGGTCTGCATATTACAGACTAATAAAGCTGCATGTATGCAGTGCACAAACTAAAACATTAATCTGATATGCTTTTCTTTATAGATCTCATAATGTTCAGAGAAATGTATAATAATTTATAATTGTAAACTTTTGTTTTGTTCACTTTAATGCATCTGAAAAACATATTTTTTTGTTCATTATGGGATTTTTTTTTTTTTTAGTAGTAGTGAATATATTGATTTAATCTGTGATTGTGATGACGCCACAGGCACAGCTGATCCACGACAGAAACACAGCGTCTCACGCGGCGCTAAACGACAAGGCCGACGCGACGCCGGAGCGAGTCCACATGACCTGGACCAAAGAGAAGTTCTTCACCGAGCGCAACCGCAACCGCGAGCACAACACAAACATGGCCGTGCGAGACCTCTTCAACATGAAGCCGTAAGTTAGCAGCTCTACCTGGAGACACGTGCATAGCTCAAACACTGTCTGCATGGTGTGTGTGTGTGTGTGTGTGACGTCATGATCACAGTGTCATCATGTGTGACGGTCACGCTGTCATCATGTGTCTCTGTCTCTTCATAGATTCATATCTGGAAGACAGATTATTGACATGTTTTTTATATTTATATAGTAGTGATAGTTATATTCCTCTCAGTGACGTCCTCTCGAATGGTTACTAATGAATCTCACAAAAACATCTGTAGATCATGATTCACAAATTCAAAAGATAAAAGTGTAATTTTTTGCATAAAGAAAACAATGATAATTTTAGGAACATTAAGATTTTTTGCTTTGTGATATTATTGTCATGACATTTACGCACATTTTCCACCTAAATTCTCATTATTGTAATGCATAAAATAATTTACTTTAGAATTTGTTTTGAATTTCAAAACTTGGTGATTCTCGTAAACTGTAAAATAGTAATTTTGTGATACAATGATTTTTTATTCAACATTAATTAAAGTACAATAAATACTACAAATACTACAAAAGATACATTTATTTAGTTATTAATTTATTAATTGTTTGTACTTATTTTCCATTATTTATTTGGGTTGAATCATCTCACAAAAGATGCAGGATAAAAATCTGTCACCACCTTTAGACGATATTTCTAATAAAAGTGTTCTTAAATATTTGTGGCATTAATATATTAATAATTTAATAATTTATGTAATCATTTTACTATGTATTTTTTATTTTATTTGTCATTTGTCACATTTTCCTGTTATTTATTTGAGAGTCATGATCTCAAAAGAAGAAAAACATAAACAAACTAGAGAAAGAAATGTAATGGTATGAGAATGTGCTGGTGCTGATCTTTTGAGTGTGTGTGTGTGTGTGTGTGTGTGTGTGTGTGTGTGTGTGTGTGTGTGTGTGTGTGTGTGTGTGTGTGTGTGTGTGTGAAGCCTGTCTAAGCCTGTCTCTGTTGTTCTGTCCTGTTTTCCTCTTTCTAGCGAATGGGAAAGTCTGTAAGTCACATTTCTCTGTACTGTAGTGTCTGTCTTCATGTTTATGAGCTGTCCCGTCTCACACCCTGCAGCACGCTGGATTATTCCAGCATGTGTGTGTGTGTGTGTGTGCGTTTACGTCCCAGCATTCCCTCTGTCCATCAGCGCTTGAGACATGCAGAAGCTCATATGTGCAGCATGATGGATCTCAACAAGAAAACTTGTGCTTCATCTTCACCTGTTGTGCCTCAGATCATCTTTTATTTACATTTAAAAAATGTTGAATAATAATAAAATATAAAAATGCAAATAAAAATAATAATGCAAGTAATAGTAATAATTATTGTATTTATATACAGTAAAAAAATATTTATTTAGTGAATATTTTGTGTGGAGTGGCATCATTATTGATATTTGCATTATTTATATATTTTATATACAGTAAAAAAATATATTTATTGTATATTCATTGTGTTATATTTGCTGCAGTTAATAGAGTGCCATTAATATTCTATGCTTTATTTAATGTATTTATTTAGCAGTTCATGCTGGCACAGGGTGGCGCTGAGGAGCACAAGTTTTTTCAACTGTATTTGTGATTTCATAATTCATGCTTTATTAAAGGCATGTGCATATGCTGTGCATGTCAAATCTTGATATTGTGCACACTAACCTTAAACGGCCTTTGTTATATCACTAATATATAATATAAATGATGCTTGAATTACAGCGCATATGTATTTATCATGCCATATTCAAGAGCTTTGCCAAGCTTACATAGCACACATTGCACAGCGAAACAATGAAGCAATGATCTCTGTAATACAGTTTAGCTTCATTATGATAACATTGACCAATCAGAATCAAATATCGCTCTATGGTAATAGAGAAATTTGCATTTGACTCCAGATGTCACTGTAATCAATGAATATAAAGCTGTGCAAAAACTGAGTAGTCAATATATGCTACATGAAGACTGAACATGAAGACATGTTCGCTTTTTTCGTCTCTGTGCTTGGATGTTGGCATGAATATGAATCTGTATTAACATGACTGAGTCACATGATCTGACTTGTATGTTTTTGTCCCTCATCACATGACTCTGACACAGGAACCAGTCGAACGTGCGCTGCATGCACACAGCGGTCAAACTGAATGAAGTGGTGGTCAACAAGTCTCAGGGAGCACATCTGGTCCTCCTCAACATGCCTGGACCACCGAGGAACCGGGGCGGCGACGAAAACTGTATCCTCAGACAAACTACACCTACAACTCACATTTAGAAATGTTTTTGTTAAAGGTATAGTTCACCCAAAAAATAAATATTCTGTCATCATGTGCTGTTACTGGTCCCCACTAACTTCCATAGTATGAAACAAAATATACCGGGGACCAGAAACTGTCTGGTACCAACATTCTTCAAAATATCTTCTTTTGTGTTCAACGGTGAGTAAATGATTTTTTTTTTTTTTTTTAGGTGAACTACCCCTTTAAATTAAATAATTATGACGTAATGAAATAAAATTAAATCAAAAACTAAACGAAAATTAGAAATGTTGCATTGAACTGAAGCACTACAATTACTAACTGGAAATAAGAACTAAAACTATACATTTAAACGAATAAAAATGACAAAAGCACAGCAAAATTACAAAAAATTGAACTACAATTAAAATGAAAAGCGAATTCCAAATATTAATAATGTATAAATTATACTAAAATAACACTGATTCAGATTTCTTTTTTATTTCCGTTTATTAATATTATTTCCTTTTATTTCCATGTTTTTTATTTTTTTTCAATTATTTGTTATATTTACTGTATATATAAGATTTAACGTTTTAATCAACTAAATGAAGTGATATTTTTAATGCAGTTTATAGACATAGTTCAATTATAGTTCTTTAAATTCTATGTGATTATGCCAACCACAAATGGCCTAAAACAAATGAACTATATTACTGTATCTGGAGAAAGGGTCCTTTATTTTAATTTTATTGTAACACATATTGATTATTATTATCCAAAATGTAAGTATTTATTGAACATTGCAGTTTATAAAAACAATAAGCCTCTTAAGACTCTACATTAGTACGATTTTAGTCACCTTGGGTAAAACCACTGTAATGCACGACCTTGAGAAGATAATTGCATTATTTAAATCACTAATACTAAAAAATCTGTCTTATTATACACAGACGTCTTCCCAGAAGCATTGTTTGGAGTATTAGCATGGAAACGTGTGTTTGTCCTTGACCGATGCGTCTCAGACATGGAGTTTATGGAGGTTATGATGGAGGGTCTCAACCGGGTCCTGTTGGTGCGCGGCGGTGGCCGAGAGGTCATCACCATATATTCATAAAGTGGATTGTGGCTCCACTGGCAGGAATTCTGTTTACTATTTTTTTCCAGGGGCGTCATGAAAACCTAGTGGTTTAACAGCAGCATCACGTCCAGCTGCGTTTATTAGGAGACACAGACATTTATGATCTCCTGAAGAACAGACTCAACGTGAAGCACATATGAAAGCGGAGAGACGATCCATAACGACACTTTAATTTATGCTCATTGACTGTTTCCTCGTTTTCTTTTGTTTGTTCGTACAATGCTAGTTTTATGTCTGTTTATTGTGGTTCTTTTGGTTTGTTTTTCAAGAGGTTGAAGGCTTTTCCATGTGCGTGCGAATGATCCGATGGCTTTAGTTTTGCGATGTTTGCGCTAAAGTAGGAGCGTTCGGTATATTATTGATTCATTTATAAAGTCCATCTGCACGTCTCCATCGTGAACCTGCATTGCTTTTCTCATTTGCGGACACTAGCTACGATTCAAATTGTCGCTTGATACCCATAATAGCATCTATGTTCAGAGAGCCGGGCTGCGGTGAAGCGTTCCCTGCGCCGTCTGGCTAATCCATATCCATGATGGGAAACCGAGCGCAGATGACGTTACTGACTTCATGATATGGAATGTGCAATAATTATTATTATTATTTTTTTATCAAGGCATCACTGTCCGAGCGTGACATCCACTGACCAAGGGTTCTGTATTATAAATGTTGAAATGTTTAATGTGAACCGCGTTGAAGGAGAAAAGCCATAACGTTTGACCGCCGCTGCTCTTATTATTGAGTACTGAGGTTTTGTTTTGGCTCCATTTTGGCATGAATCTCTGGAATCAGTTTAATCGGGATGATTTCAGCTGTATTTGCACTTTTTAGCGATTTTTTTTTTATTGTATGATGAAAGCAAAAGGCACAGCTGACCCGTCCAGCACAACATTAGCAGAACCAGCACTGCAACATCTTTTTCTCTCAGCAATAAACATGTATTTCTCATAAGCTGGAACTAAATTAAAAAAGTGTCTGTTTTGACGTTCATGAAGTATGTTAAGCGTAGACAAACCAATTTAACAAAACCGCCCAGTTAGCCTCGGCTATAGCAATCTACTGTATTCTCTTTAGCAACAGGCTTGACGTGAAGTGTGTTATTTCTGTGGGAGTCTGTTTGAGTGACATAAATGAGCTGGACATAGAGATATTGGCTCAACCAATGGAGTGGCATTGGGGGCGGGGCTATCTGTTTTTGTCTTTTTTTATTTTTTTTTATAGAAATTACACACTTCACCTTAACAAGGTTTAGGAATTATCGTGTTTAGACTCGGAACATCACAGAGCAGTTTTACCAAGATTTACAACATTTTATTTGTCCTGTTCTTTTTGTTCTTATACACGGTGTTCTTACCAGGCGTGATGCGCCTCATTGGTCCAGAATCACTGCATATTAAACAACATATGTGTCCTGATTGGCTGTGATCTGTTGAACTTGGTTCGGACACGGTGTCACATGATGTAAGATACACTACTGTTCGAAAGTTTGGGGTTAATACTTATTAATACGTTTATTCAGCAAAGATATATTAAAGCAAAAGTGACAGTAAAGACATTTTTAATATTTTACTGTCAAAAGATTCTATTTCAAATAAATGCTGTTGAAAGTTGAACTTTCTATCCATTAAAAAATCCTGAAAACAACTGTTTTAAACTACTACTGTTACATTGATAATAATCATAAATGTTTCTTGATCATCAAATCAACATATTACAATGATTTTGAAGACTGGAGAAATGATGCTGAAATTCAGCTTTGATCACAGGAATAAATTACACTTTACTAGATATTCACATAGAAAACAGCTATTTAACATTGTAATAATGTCGCTATTTTTACAGTATTTTTTTTATCAAATAAATGCAGCGTTGCTGAGCAGAAGAGACTCAAAATATTAAAAATCTTACCACCCCCAAACTTTGGAACGCTTGTGTATATTGTGTGTCCTCTTGATCTGATGATTCAGTTATATTTTTGTGTGCCAAAACTATCTGATACGAAACTGCATGAGGTGAACACTGTGTGCTGATGTGTGTGTGTGTTTCCATCACGAGGATGTTTGAGTTCGTATCAGTGTGTGTATCCTGACAGTTTCTTCAAGCCCTGTTAGCGGTGCAGTATTCATTGCCAGGACATTATTACTGTATTTTCTACAGTGTGTTGTGTCCTTGAGGAGGCAGATGTGGTCATTCACCGTGTGTTATCTGAGGATAGTTTCTGCACTGCTCAGCTGGTTGATGTGTTTCCCTTTAGGAAAAATTGTGAATTTTAGAACGGGGATATTGTGTAAAATTGCTTTTTAAATTGTGTTTATTTTATGATATTTTATGTGGTCATTTCTTTTACTCATTCAACATGCCATAGTTTTACATCCGAGTTCTTTGTAAACTGGAAATTGTGAGGCTTTTTTCCCATCAAAAGGACCTGGAGTTATTGAACTGATTCATACAAATGTACAGTTACATATTTTCTGTTCTGTCCTTTCAGACACCAAAGATACACTGTTTTCCTGTCATCTGTGATGAGGTACAAATAACCTCACTGAGAGATGTGTGGATCAAAATGTAAAAACCAAAATAAAACAACAGCTGAAGAGCAGTCGATGATGATGATGAGGAGGATGATGATGATGATGATGATGATGAGGATGATGATGATGATGATGATGATGATGATGAGGATGATGATGATGATGATGATGATGATGAGGATGATGATGATGATGATGATGATGAGGATGATGATGAGGATGATGATGATGATGATGAGGAGGAGGAGGATGAGGATGATGATGATGATGAGGATGATGATGATGAGGATGATGATGATGAGGATGAGGATGATGAGGATGAGGATGATGATGATGATGATGATGATGATGATGATGACTGGTTGAAACGCCCTCTAAAACAAAACATGGGAGTTTCTCGTGTAGTTTGTTTAATCATAAACAGACCCGCTCGGAAACTGGATTTACAAATAATTTTACATTTATTGTAATATTTTATATATTCCAAAACTCTGAGCTCACTAGTGAAAATACAACTGTTTTGCTTTTAATATATTTTTCCATTACAATTGATATTATCAGCATTGCGCTTTGAGTGAAAATAGAATTTAATAAAATTATATGTACATATAATTATATATATATTTATATACATATAATTTATATATATATACATATACATATAGCATAAGATATAAACATTTTATATATAATTTTTATTTATTTTTATTATATATATACAATTAATATATAAAAAGTACATGTATATAAATTATGTATATATATATATATATATATATATATATATATATATTCAATTTTATATTTTTATATACAAATATTTATATATATATATATATTATTTATATAATTTTACTTATACTGTAGTTTACATCACAACATTGTTCAAAACTTTGTTTATTTCCATGTTTACAGATTTGCAGATTTTCAGTGTGGTCTCAGAGTACTGTCATCTTTTTTACGTTTAAATCGTGTTTTTCTCCAAAATCAGCAGTGAACATGTGCATCTGCACATCTGTCTGGATCACTCCACCTCTTCTACATCAGTGTGTGTGTGTGTGTGTGAAGCTGATCTCAGCTCAGGTTTGGAGCTCAGAAGGTTATAAACTGATCTGAGATCTGTGGAGCTGTGCGTCACACACTCTGGTAGGACGTGATGTTACTCGTGAGTGTGTGAAGGCTCTCCCTTTAAGTGAACCACGTGCCTCTGAGTAATTGGAATAAAAGTGCTACACTTTATCATTAGGACTCTAGATGCAGGAAGAGGATCATGGTGTGAGAGAGACGTGAGAGATTAGAAATGTCATCACTGACACGCTAAACCTCTCCTAAAACCTTTTTTGGTAACACTTTACTATAAGGTTCATTAGTTAATGTAACATGATTTACAATGAGCAATACATTTGCTACTGTATTTGTTCATCTGTGTTAAAGTTAGTTGATAAAAAAAATACAGCTGTTCATGTTCACAGTGCATTAACTAATGTTCACACGATTTGAATAAAGTATTAGTAAATGTTGAAATTAACAAAGACTAATAAATGCTGAATGAGTGCAGTTCATTATTGGTTCATGTTAACTAATGTAGTTAATCATCTTAACTAATGAACCTTATTGTTAAGTGTTACCCTATTTTTAAAATATTTTTATTAATATACATGAAGTTTGATTATGAGCTCAAATTATTTGAAAGACTATACATCACAGGATCATAAAAAATGAACAAATAAAGGCAAAACGGTGATTTATTTGAACAAAACCAGCAACACTTGTGAAGAGGCCAAGATAATCCAAATATAGTCAAAATAATAACAGTTTATTCCACCAGTGTGTTTCATCACGACTGCAGCTGCACACAAACTCATTTAAATACAAGCAGACAAAATTCAAATGTTCAAATAACCAAGTCAGGTGGTACGGCATCCACCAATCACGTAACACAACATAAAACAGAGATTTAGAAATGTTGCGAAAACAAAATAGTGAGCAGTTTCAGTGTCCAACACCAGGTGGCGCTCTAAAACTGCCGGATAAGCCGATGAATGAATCAATCAAACTTTATTACAGACTCAAAGTCCAATCTAGAAAAATAAAATACCTATATATCAGAATAGACATTAAACAACATACACAACCCATACAATCCATTACAACCATACAATTTCGTGAAATACACCAGCACCAGTGTCTCCACAGCTTTGAGATGAGAGAGTGGCTTCAGTGATTCAGGAAACGGACAGTTGTTCTCTGTTCAGATGCATTGATTGACCTTTGCTGGTCCGAGGTCAAGAACCAGATCTATATTTGTTCTTCAGTTCATTTAGTTTCAGGACACATGAATAAACGATGTGAAACATGCTCTTCACACACAAACAAACCATCTTATGATTAGAGAACAGCTGTTTAATTCAAACAGGATTCATTCCTAATTAGGATTCTATTCGAATTCTTGGTTACACTTTATTTCAAGGTGTTCTTGTTATAGTGTAATTATACATTCAAGTACTGAGTAATAATAATTAACTACAGAGTTATGGTTATGATTGGTGTGGTTTAGGTTAGTTGCATGTATTATAGTAATTACTCTAGTAACTGTAACGTGTTTAACAAAGACTGTTACTGAATTATTTTATTGTGATCTTTTTCTAAAGGAAAAATCCACTTTACAATTCACACTGTAATTCAGCAATATACAGAATTATCAGTAGAAATATAAAAAAACATTACAATAAGGTTCATTAGATAACATTAGTCAATGTTTTAACTAACATGAACTAACGAGCAATACATTTATTAGTGTTTATTAATCTTCGTTAATGTGCGTTAATATCCAGCTGTTCATGTTAGTTCACAGTGCATTAACTAATGCTAACAAATACAACCTTTGATTTTAATAATGTATTAGTAAATGATGAAATTAATAACTAAGATTAATAAATGCTGTAGAAGTATTGTTCATTATTAGTTCATGTTAACTAATGAACCTTATTGTAAAGTGTTACCAACATAATATATTATAATATATTAAGGAGAGTTGTGTAACTCTGTATACCAGAATGATCTTATTCCTCTCCCAGATTCCAGTGTGTTTTGGTGTGTGTGTTCACACTTCACATGTACGTCACATGATGCACACACACACACACACACACACACACGCACACACAGTCAGATCAGAGACACGCGTCTGATAAAATCATCATCACAGACAGAACAAGCACATACTCAGAAGAGTCTAATCCTGCATCCTCGAACCGTTTCCCTCACTTCTTACTACGCATTTCATTTAATGCAACAGTTTTCACTTACAGAACATTCACCTAATATTTTAGAAGTCAAATTCTGTTTGAACTCTTTGATGAGGTGATCAGAAAAGTACAGCGTAATGTGTTTCTGAATCAGTGTCATCATCATCATCATCATCATCATCTGCCATAAGCAATTATGAACATGCAAAAAACCCCGCGGCAGAAACAACAGTTATTGACTCACTGCTACTGTACTTTCCATCTGAATATTGACTCATGCTCAGACCAAATGTGAACGCATCATGATGATGGGGAGGTTTGAACTTCCTTCGGAAACAATGATGCAGTGATGATTGCAATTGTGCAATGTTTAGTGCTTGTGATATTTTATTCTTAAGCAATGACATATTAAATATCTTAAAATGACACACATTTTAACTCTTCTCACTCCTGGGTCTCCCCTTATTGTCTTCTATGCCATTTATTAAATTATTTTTAAAATAACAGTGATTCATTTGTCATTTTTTTTTATTTACATTTTTTTGGAAAGCACTTTGGTTCACCTTGAGTGTTGTAAAGGGCTGTATAAATACATATTGATATTGATTGATATCTTCTCACTGGGTTATTGTGTGTGCTTCACTGTCTCCCGCTGTGATCAAACAGCTGTATGCATAATTACACAGCTAGGCTTTGCTTATGAATATTAAGCATTTAAAGGGATAGTTCACCTAAAAATGTCAATTCTGTCATCATTTTCTCACCCTCATGTTGTCCCAATGCTTTATAAGATTCTTTAAGATAGAAGATGTTTTGAAAAATGTTGGTGACCAGACATTAGAATTACATAGTAGGAATAAAAATACTATTGAAGTCAATGCCATCAACTGTCTGGCTACCAACATTCTTCAAAATATCTTATTTTGTGTTCAACAGAAGAAAGAAACTCATACAGCAATGGAACAACATGAGGGTGAGAAAATTATGACAAAATTAAATTTTTTGTGTGAACTACCCCTTTAAGCATGCTGACGTTGCTTGGTAACCCTCTCAGCGTCCTATTACGCAACATTATTAACGTTCATAAACCACGCCTTCACCGCCGTAGGATTCGCCAGCTAACCCAGCGCCCACCTGCGTGTCAGCCAATCAGAACGTCCTCTTGATCTAACGTCACGCTGCGTAATTAATATTCACACGCCAAGCCTTCGCCATAGTAGAATCGGTGTAGTCTCTCCCGTGGTGAAGGGGTTAACGGGGAGTTAACGCGCCCGCCGCCCGCAGTGGAGCAGATGATCGCAATATTGATAGCGAGAGGTGCGGAGACGCTACAACGCTCCTCGGAGACACATTTTACAAATATTATTTGGATTTAATTTGCATCGCTACCGGATCGTGACGCGGCAGTGATGCATTCGCGTCTTTTTGGATGATACAGAGCGGACGCGACGCGTCGCGCAGATATCGAAGCGGAATATATAATATTATATCATCATCGCGTATATTCAGACTAGGGAGCGTTCACAGATGCGCAGACGCGGGTCTCAGTGTGCAGGACGAGGAGGCTGATGATGATTTTGAGGAGGATGAATCCATCTCACCTTTTTCATTTGAATGAATAGTTATTGATTACTCTAGTTTACAGTAGATTGAATACAGAGAAGGGGAACCCGAAGGCGCAATGGTCATAGTTGATGGATGCACTCTGCTCTGGCTCGAACCTGCACCCGCCGGGTCTCCCGCCTCAGGTGTGTGAGCATCACTCAGCCAACCGTCATGTTGCCCGGGGTGGGTGTGTTCGGCACCAGTCTGACGGCCCGGGTCATTATCCCTCTGCTGAAGAACGAGGGCTTCTCGGTGAAGGCGCTGTGGGGTCGCACGCAGGAGGAGGCGGAGGAGCTCGCGCGCGACATGGACGTGCCCTTCTACACTAACCGGATCGATGACGTGCTTCTGCATCCGGATGTGGATCTGGTGTGCATTAACCTACCGCCACCGCTCACGAGACAGATCGCCGTCAAGACACTGGGTGAGGAACATCACAGATGATGGAAGCTTGTTTTGTGTAAAAAAAAAAAAAAAAAAAAAAAGCTGAAGTCAAGAGTTTTGGAATAACTTGCAATTACGATTTTAACTTGCAGTTGCGAGATGTAAACTCGAAAAAAAAAATGAAAAAAATGAAAAAATGAATGCATTCATTTAATTTACTTCCGAGAAACATGTCAGAATTCCGAGAAACATGTCAGAATTCCGAGAAACATGTCAGAATTCCGAGAAACATGTAAGAATTCCGAGAAACGTCAGAATTCCGAGAAAAATGTCAGAATTCCGAGAAAAATGTCAAGATTGCGAGATGTAAACCCAGAATTCCGAAAAACATTTCAAAACTGCAAGTTCTGTCAGGACCACTATCGTCAAATACGATTGGCAATTGCATACAGTTTGGATTGGCGGAATGGTTCTGTTCTGGGCAAGAACTCCCTGCAGCCTAGCCTCCCTGGAGAGCAGCAATAACACCCTTACGGTAAACAGAACAGAGCCAACATGAATGTATTGCAGATGTCATTAATTCAAGATTTTAAAGTACATCATAATTAGAGAATTTATTCTGATTCAAGGGGAATCAGATGCCAAATCCTGACTGGAGATAGGTGGAGCTGGGGAGGGAGGAGGGTAATGCACAGTGGTGTAGTGCAGGTATACGGCGTATACCCACTTCTTTTTCAGTCGGCATTGCGTATACACACTTCTAAATCCCCTCTGATGCACATCATTTAGTAGCTAATCCAATCTCATGTGAATAAAAAACACCCAGTCAGGGTCATTTTTTTGAGTGTAGCCAATATAATGAAAGTTGTGAAATAATTTCCTAATATTAACTCTCATTTGGTGCTGCAATGATTCGCCCATCGCAACGCTGACCTTCTCATTTGAGCTTTGAGCTTCTTCAGCATCAGGACTCAAACACCCGCTCGTCAATGGCAAAATGTTTGAGACCAATCAAAGCCAGCAGGATTTTTGTTCACAGAGGGGCGAGCCGAGCGCGAATCCCAACGCGACGCTTCACTTCAGTTAACGATCATACAGTGCGGGATAAGATGCAATTAGCTAAAATAAATAAAAAATAAATAAAAAGTTTTAAATGACCGAAAGAAATAATCAGTTTGATCAAAGCAATTATAAGATCAAGTTAACAACACAAGCACCCTATTAAATATATTGCCATTATTATTGTATAAATATATTTGTATAACGTGACCTCGAAGGTGTTGTTTGTATCACTTGTCTGTGTTTGCGCAACTTGCATCATTAAGCCAGAAGGTGGCGACAAGTGACTATCTTTATGAGTGAGCAATTGAACCATATTGATTAAATGAACAGATTAGTCCAAAAAACATTGACTTATTTAGGAAAGAAAAAGTAGCTGAAACTGATCTTTGATGCTCATACTAATTGCTCATATATGCCTCTGGACACAGAAGGATTGCATTGGCGTTTGTTTGAAATGTAACATCTATGCAAAATAATCATTGAATCATTTCTCATTCAAGGCCATTCCCGTTTTGAATATGTGATTGTGGATTGTCAACAATAAGCATAAACTTTCTGCATTTCCATTAGTGGATCATTCATTGCGACATTTAAACTGATTCTCATGTTTAAGAATCTGATCAAATGCTTCATGCTACTGCCCACCGAGATGCTTTTAAAGCTACAGTTGTCCATTTTTTTGGCCTTCAAAACACCTTAAAATGCTCATGTCGAGATCAGGAAAATCAAAAGTTTCTAATTTATGGTAATTCTTATAATTCCTGTGTACGGCCCTGATATGCAAGAATTCTAGTAATTCTATGTTCTATTCTATGTATTCATTCTATATTGTATAGTCTTGCATATTCAATACTAATATCCAAGACTATACATGTCACTGTTTATAACACAGAGCGTTCATCCTTTGCTGGGACGCTTAAAAAAAATATTGGGGACATAAATTAAGAGTATACCCACTTCTCCAGGCACCACTACATCACTGGTAATGCGCTCCTGAGAAACATGATATCTGCTGATAATACTGAAGGAGCTTATATGTATACAGTGATAGGCGTCGTTACCCTATCGGTAGACGTGGATCAGCTGAGAGTCCCTGATGCGAGCGTGTCCTGCCAGAACTGAAGCTACGCTTAATATGTCAAATTCTGAAAAACGTCAAAATTGCGGCAAACGTCAAAATTGCGAGATGTAAACTCAGAATACAGAGAAACATCAAAATTGCGCAAACCATTAAAATTGCGAGATGTAAACTCAGAATACAGAGAAACATCAAAATTGTGGCAAATGTCAAAATTGCGCCAAACGTCAAAAATTGCGAGATGTAAACTCAGAATACAGAGAAACATCAAAATTGCGCAAAACGTCAAAACTGCGGGATGTAAACTCAGAATACAGAGAAACATCAAAATTGTGGCAAACGTCAAAATTGCGCCAAATGTCAAAAATTGCGAGATGTAAACTCAGAATACAGAGAAACATCAAAATTGCGCCAAATGTCAAAAATTGCGAGATATAAACTCAGAATTCGGGGAAACGTCAAAATTGCGAGATCTTAAAATTCACAATTGTGTGAAAGAAGTCTGAATTGTGAGATAAAAGTTGCAATAATCTTTTTATTCTCTGGCGGACACAAGCCTCCCTTTAGATATCACAGATGTTTTGGTGATGTTTTACTGTAATCTTCACCGCATGTGAAATACCACTGTATCCAGTACTCTTCATGTGGATGCATTGCTCAATGTTCCTCTGATGGTTCTCATGAAGGAGAGCGCGTGTCAGATCATGTTTCTGTCAGCTAGGTGTGGCTTTAATATATGACTACTTCAGAAAACAGAAAACTGACTTGCATCACCAACCATTGCATCAGAATTGTGTTTTCTGGTCAGTAAAGCTCCATTGAGAAACCGTGTTTGTGCAGTCGACTGAAGGCCATTTTTATATCCAAAAGTTTTATTCGCACAAAGACTATGGGTTTATTACAAAGTCTGAAGCAGCTCACGATACTCACATTCAGTGTAAAAAGACCTGAAGGAAGTTTGTTTTCATGGGTTCATCATTTAATGGACTCCTTTGCAAATGAACCTATTAAAAAAATCTCTTTAGTATCTAGACAGCAGTGAAATGAAATTTCTCTGAATAAAAAGACTAAGAGGTTTCAGCAATGTCAGAGATCTCTATATGAACTCAAACATTTCTCTTTTTTTTATATCTCTATACGCTCACTGGATGACGACAACAAGTGACTCATGTGTGTTTTATTCTCCAAAGAAACTTTAGGAGAAACATCTGAGTCCATGTAAAGTCTCCTGCGCTTTGAGAGCGTCTCTGAGCAGTGAGACTGTCCTCTGAGGAAGTGTTCATGACTGAGAACCAGATCTTCCACAGGTCAAAGCGAGTGCTTTCGTATCTTCAGAGCATCTCAGGCGTGTGTTTTGCTTCTGGAGTCTGTAGTTTAGACGTTTGCAGGTGTCCAATAACAGTCAGAAATAACCTGAGGAATTATTCATCTCTGAGGACCATGACCTCAAAATAACCTCAGACGAGGACCATCAACAGAGTGGATTATCCGTGCTCATTCTTCTGGCTAGTCTTTCCATGTTGAAATCCCTATATTTAGCACTACATAGCATAAAATCAGTATTATATTTAGATTATAGTGCATTGAGAGTTGTATGTGGTTGCTAGTTGCCTTAAATAAACGAGTAAATGAGAGAAATATTGTTGCTGTGTCCTCTTACCAATAGCAGTGTTGTCATTCTTAGGTCATGTGACCTCAGCTGTTCCTCAAGTCATGTTAGTCACATTCACATCATGGAAACTTTACACTAGCTGTGATTTACCATGATAAGAAACTCATAATACGAAGATTGTTTATCTATAGAGTTCATTACGATCATAAAATCACGTCACGTGAGTTTCCACATGCTGATATTGAACATGTTTACCTTTTGTTTTTAAAAGCCTTCTCGTAAACTGAGTAGACAGGGTTTTTCTGTTGTGTTGTAGGATTAGTTAGCACTTGAAGTTTACCCTGGTCAAGTTGTGAAATGTGTCTATAAAGCAGGTAAAAGAGCATTGTGGGTGTTCAGCTCTGAGTAAACATGTACTTTAGGGCAAATATTTAAGTTGTGCTTTTGTCAATGTTTTCCAGCTAATCCATTTAAGAAGATGTTTCTCTTTTTATCTCATTAAGATAACGTTAAAGCAAGGACAGAGGATCTACTCACACACATATTAGCTGTGTTCCTAAACCTAGTGCACTGCCTAGGCCACACTAGAGGCACTTTCCAGGTTGTTCTGATAATAATCGACATGTTTCTCGTTTCTTCCATCTCTTGATGACCAGAAGCTTTAACAGAAGCTGCACAGAGCAGTTATTTCTGATTTTGAAAGTATTTTGAAACTCACTTCCTCTTTTGAAGGTGTGTGTGACGGTGTTCTGCCTGTGTAGTGTGTAGTGTGTAGTGAGGATCATGAGTTTGTGCTGAAGATCAGATGCAGTGAGATTGGACGTATGGTGACAGAAATGCTTGTAAAGTCACTCAACAACAGCTTGAATGAAAAGCATGTGATGCCTGTGGTCAATTACAGTGTCCTCTCGTCCTCTCGTCCTCTCGTCCTCTCGTCCTCCCGTCCTCCCGTCCTCTCGTCCTCTCGTCCTCTCGTCCTCTCGTCCTCCCGTCCTCTCGTCCTCCCGTCCTCTCGTCCTCTCGTCCTCTCGTCCTCCCGTCCTCTCGTCCTCCCGTCCTCTCGTCCTCCCGTCCTCTCGTCCTCTCGTCCTCCCGTCCTCTCGTCCTCTCGTCCTGCATCTGAGCGTTGGAGAGTTGAGGGGATTCTGGGAAGTTTCTGAAGGCATTTCTTCCTAGTCATCTTAGGCCTGCACAATCTAAATGTGATTGCAATTTAAAATGCAATTATTACTTTTTAAAATTATTTTATAATTTACATTATTTAAAAATGTTTGAATTTTTTTATTATTATTATTACTTATATTTAAAAAAAGCATTTCTAAAATACTTTTTTTATTTATAGTAAATATTATAATTGTAATATTTCTTATTTTGTATTATATTTTTGAGTTAAAATAATAATAATTATTATTATAATTATTATTGCAAATAATATTAATAATATCTAAATAATAGTATTATTATTGCACAATTTTGCCAATTGTTTTGTGATTATGTATCAACTTGATTATTATTATAATAGTCAAATTTATATATAATCATGGAATTTTTAGCCAAATTGTGCAATAATAAGAATTATTATTATTAATATTTTCACTAAATAAAAATATTATACAAAATATGAAATATTACAATTGTTTACTATACATTTTAAAAAAGTATTTAAGAAAGATGTTTTGTAAGTCATCTAGCTGAAGGTTTTTCATGTATTTACAGTACAGTATGTTTTCCTGTATTTTTTCATTTCAACTCTAAGTTTGCACTGGATTCAGATTTGTAATTTCTGGAAAAAAAAAAATTATTATCCATTTTCATGTTGGCATTTTATCAGAACTTGTGCACACAACGCATACGTCATCTTTAGCCTGAAGAAAATAAGACGATGAGTGACAGTGACCTCAGTCCGTCCTCCATTTTGGCTGTTGAATAATGTGGCAGTGCTGTGCTCAATCAGGTCCTCTTCTCTGCTGGCGTTTAGCATTTCACGAACGGCGGATTATGAGAGCGTGATTTGCCACTCGACTCCAGTGGAATACATTAGCATTTGCAGTTCTGTCTGTCCTGATGCTCACAGGATTCCCTTCAGGCCTGTGTTGCTGCTTTCTGAGGGGTTAGTATTATTTATAATCTGACACGGATGAAATGAGGCTGTGAC
>CM060639.1:2543563-2553563 GCA_030578275.1 Meda fulgida
TAGAAGTTATGCAAAAATGAGAAACGACTAGCTTTATTTTATTTTGCATTCAAAATCTAAAATATGATGCACCCCATTATTAGTTGTTTTGCATTAGAATGAACGCATAGTTTTAATGTTTTAAAATATATAAACAATTTGTTAATATTGAATTGTATTCGTGAGTTCAGTAAAGAACAGATGGCGTATGGTTTGCATTAATATGCTGTCATTATCATGCAGGCGATTGTTTTTCTCCTAACTCGAACAGTTTAATCTTTCAAGCTTAGATGAGATGTACTGTCAGGCTTTTGATATCACTAAATATCCCATAGTTCTTCATGATATATGCCCTTTCTTGTGCTATTATAGCATAACATTACTATTTCTGCACATGTATTGTGCAGTATATGATTTTTGGCATGTAAATGAGGTCATGCGAGTACAACAGAACACTGTTTCAAATATCTTTTTAAAATATTAGTTTAAACACTTTGGAATTAAACACTAGCTTGATACTTACTAAGCACTGCAGTATTCTATTAAAATAGTATTTTATTGTGAAACCAAATATTTCAATTCTGAGGTCACATGACCTCATTTACATGCATTTTCATATTCCAGGTTTTGCATTGCATTTTAGTGTAAAAGTGTGTATGTTTGCCCGTGCACAATATTCATAATGCACACAGCTAAACTGGTATGAGTGGCGTGCAGTTCTATATAAAGTCTGAATGAAACGTCACATTTGGCAAAACTTTCCAGACATGTCTGAAATACACTGTCTGGTGCTGCACCAAATATAGTAAGGTTGATTTAACCGCAAGCGCTCCGTCACTGCTGACGCTTCAGTGTGTGTGTGAGTGCAGTGGTGACGCTTCAGTGTGTGTGTAAGTGCAGTGGTGACGCTTCAGTGTGTGTGTGAGTGCAGTGGTGACGCTTCAGTGTGTGACGCTTCAGTGTGTGAGTGCAGTGGTGACGCTTCAGTGTGTGTGTGAGTGCAGTGGTGACGCTTCAGTGTGTGTGTGAGTGCAGTGGTGACGCTTCAGTGTGTGTGTGAGTGCAGTGGTGAGAGTGCAGTGGTGACGCTTCAGTGTGTGTGTGAGTGCAGTGGTGACGCTTCAGTGTGTGTGTAAGTGCAGTGGTGACGCTTCAGTGTGTGTGTGAGTGCAGTGGTGACGTTTCAGTGTGTGTGTGAGTGCAGTGGTGACGCTTCAGTGTGTGACGCTTCAGTGTGTGAGTGCAGTGGTGACGCTTCAGTGTGTGTGTGAGTGCAGTGGTGACGCTTCAGTGTGTGTGTGAGTGCAGTGGTGACGCTTCAGTGTGTGAGTGCAGTGGTGACGCTTCAGTGTGTGTGTGAGTGCAGTGGTGACGCTTCAGTGTGTGTGTGAGTGCAGTGGTGACGCTTCAGTGTGTGTGTGAGTGCAGTGGTGACGCTTCAGTGTGTGTGTGAGTGCAGTGGTGACGCTTCAGTGTGTGACGCTTCAGTGTGTGAGTGCAGTGGTGACGCTTCAGTGTGTGTGTGAGTGCAGTGGTGACGCTTCAGTGTGTGACGCTTCAGTGTGTGAGTGCAGTGGTGACGCTTCAGTGTGTGAGTGCAGTGGTGACGCTTCAGTGTGTGACGCTTCAGTGTGTGAGTGCAGTGGTGACGCTTCAGTGTGTGACGCTTCAGTGTGTGTGAGTGCAGTGGTGACGCTTCAGTGTGTGACGCTTCAGTGTGTGTGAGTGCAGTGGTGACGCTTCAGTGTGTGACGCTTCAGTGTGTGTGAGTGCAGTGGTGACGCTTCAGTGTGTGACGCTTCAGTGTGTGAGTGCAGTGGTGACGCTTCAGTGTGTGTGTGAGTGCAGTGGTGACGCTTCAGTGTGTGTTTGAGTGCAGTGGTGACGCTTCAGTGTGTGTGTGAGTGCAGTGGTGACGCTTCAGTGTGTGAGTGCAGTGGTGACGCTTCAGTGTGTGAGTGCAGTGGTGACGCTTCAGTGTGTGTGTGAGTGCAGTGGTGACGCTTCAGTGTGTGTGTGAGTGCAGTGGTGACGTTTCAGTGTGTGTGTGCAATGTGTGACGCTTCAGTGTGTGAGTGCAATGTGTGACGCTTCAGTGTGTGATGCTTCAGTGTGTGATGCTTCAGTGTGTGACGCTTCAGTGTGTGACGCTTCAGTGTGTGAGTGCAGTGGTGACGCTTCAGTGTGTGACGCTTCAGTGTGTGAGTGCAGTGGTGACGCTTCAGTGTGTGTTTGAGTGCAGTGGTGACGCTTCAGTGTGTGACGCTTCAGTGTGTGTGTGAGTGCAGTGGTGACGCTTCAGTGTGTGTGTGAGTGCAGTGGTGACGCTTCATTGTGTGACGCTTCAGTGTGTGTGAGTGTAGTGGTGACGCTTCAGTGTGTGACACTTCAGTGTGTGTGTGAGTGCAGTGGTGACGCTTCATTGTGTGACGCTTCAGTGTGTGTGTGAGTGTAGTGGTGACGCTTCAGTGTGTGACGCTTCAGTGTGTGTGTGAGTGCAGTGGTGACGCTTCAGTGTGTGTGTGAGTGCAGTGGTGACGCTTCAGTGTGTGTGTGAGTGCAGTGGTGATGCTTCATTGTGTGTCGCTTCAGTGTGTGTGTGAGTGCAGTGGTGACGCTTCAGTGTGTGTGTGAGTGCAGTGGTGACGCTTCAGTGTGTGTGTGAGTGCAGTGGTGACGCTTCAGTGTGTGTGTGAGTGCAGTGGTGATGCTTCAGTGTGTGACGCTTCAGTGTGTGTGTGAGTGCAGTGGTGACGCTTCAGTGTGTGTGTGAGTGCAGTGGTGACGCTTCAGTGTGTGACGCTTCAGTGTGTGACGCTCCAGTGGTGACGCTTCAGTGTGTGAGTGCAGTGTGTGACGCTTCAGTGTGTGACGCTTCAGTGTGTGAGTGCAGTGTGTAACGCTTCAGTGTGTGACGCTTCAGTGTGTGACGCTCAAGTGGTGACGCTTCAGTGTGTGAGTGCAGTGTGTGACGCTTCAGTGTGTGACGCTTCAGTGTGTGACGCTTCAGTGTGTGACGCTTCAGTGTGTGAGTGCAGTGGTAACGCTTCAGTGTGTGAGTGCAGTGTGTGACGCTTCAGTGTGTGAGTTCAGTGTGTGAGTGCAGTGGTGACGCTTCAGTGTGTGAGTGCAGTGTGTGACGCTTCAGTGTGTGACGCTTCAGTGTGTGAGTGCAGTGTGTGACGCTTCAGTGTGTGACGCTTCAGTGTGTGACGCTTCAGTGTGTGACGCTTCAGTGTGTGAGTGCAGTGTGTGACGCTTCAGTGTGTGACGCTTCAGTGTGTGACGCTTCAGTGTGTGAGTGCAGTGTGTGACGCTTCAGTGTGTGACGCTTCAGTGTGTGAGTGCAGTGTGTAACGCTTCAGTGTGTGACGCTTCAGTGTGTGACGCTCCAGTGGTGACGCTTCAGTGTGTGTGTGCAATGTGTGACGCTTCAGTGTGTGAGTGCAATGTGTGACGCTTCAGTGTGTGATGCTTCAGTGTGTGATGCTTCAGTGTGTGACGCTTCAGTGTGTGACGCTTCAGTGTGTGACGCTTCAGTGTGTGAGTGCAGTGGTGACGCTTCAGTGTGTGTTTGAGTGCAGTGGTGACGCTTCAGTGTGTGACGCTTCAGTGTGTGTGTGAGTGCAGTGGTGACGCTTCAGTGTGTGTGTGAGTGCAGTGGTGACGCTTCATTGTGTGACGCTTCAGTGTGTGTGTGAGTGTAGTGGTGACGCTTCAGTGTGTGACGCTTCAGTGTGTGTGTGAGTGCAGTGGTGACGCTTCATTGTGTGACGCTTCAGTGTGTGTGGGAGTGTAGTGGTGACGCTTCAGTGTGTGACGCTTCAGTGTGTGTGTGAGTGCAGTGGTGACGCTTCAGTGTGTGTGTGAGTGCAGTGGTGACGCTTCAGTGTGTGTGTGAGTGCAGTGGTGATGCTTCAGTGTGTGACGCTTCAGTGTGTGTGTGAGTGCAGTGGTGACGCTTCAGTGTGTGTGTGAGTGCAGTGGTGACGCTTTATTGTGTGTGTGAGTGCAGTGGTGACGCTTCAGTGTGTGAGTGTAGTGTGTGACGCTTCAGTGTGTGACGCTTCAGTGTGTAACGCTTCAGTGTGTGACGCTTCAGTGTGTGACGCTTCAGTGTGTGAGTGCAGTGGTGACGCTTCAGTGTGTTAGTGCAGTGGTGACGCTTCAGTGTGTGAGTGCAGTGGTGACGCTTCAGTGTGTGTGCAGTGTGTGACGCTTCAGTGTGTGAGTTCAGTGTGTGAGTGCAGTGTGTGAGTGCAGTGGTGACGCTTCAGTGTGTGAGTTCAGTGTGTGAGTTCAGTGTGTGAGTGCAGTGGTGACGCTTCAGTGTGTGAGTGCAGTAGTGATGCTTCAGTGTGTGAGTGCAGTAGTGACGCTTCAGTGTGTGAGTGCAGTGGTGACGCTTCAGTGTGTGTGCAGTGTGTGACGCTTCAGTGTGTGAGTTCAGTGTGTGAGTGCAGTGGTGACGCTTCAGTGTGTGAGTTCAGTGTGTGAGTGCAGTGTGTGAGTGCAGTGGTGACGCTTCAGTGTGTGAGTTCAGTGTGTGAGTTCAGTGTGTGAGTGCAGTGTGTGAGTGCAGTGGTGACGCTTCAGTGTGTTAGTGCAGTGGTGACGCTTCAGTGTGTGAGTGCAGTGGTGACGCTTCAGTGTGTGAGTGCAGTGGTGACGCTTCAGTGTGTGACGCTTCAGTGTGTGAGTGCAGTGGTGACGCTTCAGTGTGTGAGTGCAGTGGTGACGCTTCAGTGTGTGAGTGCAGTGGTGACGCTTCAGTGTGTGAGTGCAGTGGTGACGCTTCAGTGTGTGACGCTTCAGTGTGTGAGTGCAGTGGTGACGCTTCAGTGTGTGAGTGCAGTAGTGACGCTTCAGTGGGTGAGTTTAGTGTGTGAGTGCAGTGTGTGAGTGCAGTGGTGACGCTTCAGTGTGTGAGTTCAGTGTGTGAGTGCAGTGGTGACGCTTCAGTGTGTGAGTGCAGTGGTGACGCTTCAGGGTGTGAGTGCAGTGGTGAAGCTTCAGTGTGTGAGTTCAGTGTGTGAGTGCAGTGGTGACGCTTCAGTGTGTGACGCTTCAGTGTGTGACGCTTCAGTGTGTGACGCTTCAGTGTGTGACGCTTCAGTGTGTGAGTGCAGTGGTGACGCTTCAGTGTGTGAGTGCAGTGGTGACGCTTCAGTGTGTGAGTGCAGTGGTGACGCTTCAGTGTGTGAGTGCAGTGGTGACGCTTCAGTGTGTGAGTTCAGTGTGTGAGTGCAGTGGTGACGCTTCAGTGTGTGAGTGCAGTGTGTGAGTGCAGTGTGTGAGTGCAGTGGTGAGTGCAGTGGTGACGCTTCAGTGTGTGAGTTCAGTGTGTGAGTGCAGTGTGTGAGTGCAGTGTGTGAGTGCAGTGGTGACGCTTCAGTGTGTGAGTTCAGTGTGTGAGTGCAGTGTGTGACGTATATATAAATATATATATATACTGTTTTATATTTATTTATTTGCAATACGTTTGATTTTATTCCATTTTATTTATTCAAATTATATTAAAAGAATCTTTATTATATATTACAATTTATATTTTATTTATTTATTTATTTGCGATATATTTTATTTATTTATTCATTCATTTATTTTTATTTATTAATTTTGTTTATCTATAATTATTTTAAATGATATTAAATATATAATGTATTTGTTTATTTTTGCATGATGTGTATTAGTCAGTGGTCGGGGGTGACGGAGTGTGTCCTGAAAGAGTCTCTGCTTCCCGCTTTATTAGCTTGAGGCGTTTGGCTCCGAAAATCACAATGACAAGGAATTCACGAGACACGATAGAAGCATTACATCATGAAGAGATGAGCGGGTCAAACAACCGTCTGCTGAGACACACACATGTCCACAGATACATACACATGTCCACAGATACACACACATGTCCACAGATACACACAGATACACACACATGTCCACAGATACACACACATGTCCACAGATACACACACATGTCCACAGATACATACACATGTCCACAGATACACACAGATACACACACATGTCCACAGATACATACACATGTCCACAGATACACACACATGTCCACAGATACATACACATGTCCACAGATACACACAGATACACACACATGTCCACAGATACATACACATGTCCATAGATACACACAGATACACACACATGTCCACAGATACATATACATGTCCACAGATACACACAGATACACACACATGTCCACAGATACATACACATGTCCACAGATACACACAGATACATACACATGTCCACAGATACACACACATGTCCACAGATACATACACATGTCCACAGATACACACAGATACACACACATGTCCACAGATACATACACATGTCCACAGATACACACAGATACACACACATGTCCACAGATACACACAGAAGCACACACTTGTCCACAGATACACACAGATACACACACATGTCCACAGATACACACAGATACACACACATGTCCACAGATACATACACATGTCCACAGATACACACAGATACATACACATGTCCACAGATACACACAGATACACACACATGTCCACAGATACACACATATGTCCACAGATACACACAGATCTCCACAGATATACACAGATACACACAAGATACACACACATGTCCACAGATACATACACATGTCCACAGATACACACAGATACATACACATGTCCACAGATACACACAGATACACACACATGTCCACAGATACACACATATGTCCACAGATACACACAGATACACACAGATCTCCACAGATATACACAGATACACACAAGATACACACACATGTCCACAGATACACACACATGTCCACAGATACACACAGATACACACACTTGTCCACAGATACATACACATGTCCACAGATACACACAGATACACACACTTGTCCACAGATACATACACATGTCCACAGATACACACAGATACATACACATGTCCACAGATACACACAGATACACACACTTGTCCACAGATACATACACATGTCCACAGATACACACAGATACACACACATGTCCACAGATACACACAGATACACACACATGTCCACAGATACACACAGATACACACACATGTCCACAGATACATACACATGTCCACAGATACACACAGATACACACACATGTCCACAGATACACACAGATACACACAGATCTCCACAGATATACACAGATACACACAAGATACACACACATGTCCACAGATACACACAGATACACACATATGTCCACAGATACACACACATGTCCACAGATACACACAGATACACACAGATATACACAAATACACACACATGTCCACAGATAAACACACATGTCCACAGATACACACAGATACACACATATGTCCACAGATACACACAGATACACACACATATCCACAGATACACACACATGTCCACAGATACACACACATGTCCACGGATACACACAGATACACACAGATACACACACATACACACTCATACACAGGGATACACACGGATACACACACATGTCCACAGATACACACACATGTCCACAGATACACACAGATCTCACACATACACACAGATCTCCACTCATACACACAGATACACACAGATCTCCACACATACACACAGATACACACATATGTCCACAGATACACACACATGTCCACAGATACATAGACATGTCCACAGATACACACAGATACACACATATGTCCACAGATACACACACATGTCCACAGATTCACACAGATCTCACACATACACACAGATCTCACACATACACACAGATACACACAGATCTCACACATACACACAGATCTCCACTCATACACACAGATACACACAGATCTCCACACATACACACGGATACACACAGATCTCCACACATACACACGGATACACACAGATACACACAGATACACACAGATACACACGGATACACACAGATACACACAGATACACACTGCCTAACAGAACTAGCATGATTCAGCTGAATGTCCTGTAACTGTTTTAACTGATTAATTAGAGACGGACAGCTAATTGTGTTGTGCATTTGCATGAAAAAGAAATACAAGGACGTTTAGATTAACGGTGCATGTGTGTGTGTGTCAGGCAGTGATTTATGACTGCAGTCTGCGCCAGGCTGATGTGTGTTGCAGTGATGTCGTTCTCCTGCACTTTGCGTGTGTTTTAATGCGATGAAGGTGAGGCTGTGTTTACTGCCCCGTAGAGACACAGGAGCGTTCGGTTCACACACTTCCACAGCAGATCCTGCAGAGGAGAAAGAGAAGGCAGTGTGTGACAGCAGAAACAACTAACGTTTTACAAGGGATTTCTTCATGTGTGTGTGTCTGACTGGATATTCTCTTGGAAAAGACACTTTTTGACTGAACTTTCACACTCATGAGACTATATAGAGATGCATTTATGTACAAGATTGGATTTAGGATTTTAAAATCATCAAATCATCATATTATACTGATTTCTGAAGGATCATGTGACACTGAAGACTGGAGTAATGATGCATTGCTGACAATTCAGGTTGACCTCATGAATAAATAATATTTTAAAAGATTATCGAATAGAAAACTTTGGAAGCTTGTTTTGGCCACAGAATAAAACATTTAAAAATATTCATTTTTTATAATTTTTTTAAAAGATCATTTTGACTTTTTATCTCGCAATTCAAGTTATAAAGTCCAATTCTAAGGAAAAAAAGATTTTCCTCCAATTTTTCCTCAGAATTGCGATCAGAATATTTCTGACTTTATTTCTCGCAAGTGTTATTAAGTCAGAATTACGAGATGTAAACATGCAACTCTGAGAAAAAAAGTTGCACGTTTATTTCTCGCAATTGCGACTTTAAATCATGCAATTCTGAGATAAAAAGTTGGAATTGTGAGAATAAAAATTAGCAATTACCTTTTTTATTTTTTATTCTGTGGTGGAAACAAGCTTCCATAGAAAACAGCTATTTTAAATTGTAATAATATTTAACAATTTCACTGTTTTTACTATATTTTTGATCAAAATGAATGCAGCCTTGGTGAGCAGAAGAGACTTTAAAAACATTTTAAAATCCTAATTATTCCAAACCTTTGGCCATATAATTTTGTGTTAACAGCCGTTCTGTTCTGGCAACAAAAACCTGTTTGAAAACAGTTGTTATCTTTGCAAATTGGTGAGAAAAACACGTCCCTCTTCTCTGAACATGAACATTACACATCATGACTGTCTCGAGAAACGGTTTTCCAGCTGAAGTCAGATTGGGAAGGAGCGTTGTTCTGGTGAGCGTGTGTACGGCTGAATCCTCAGAACACACACACACACTCTTTCACATGCTAATGCTGGATGAAGTCTATATATCAGCGTGTGTTTGTGCACATCTATTCATCTAACTGACTGTCTTTCTCTGCACTCGCTGTGACTTCTGCTCAGTATTATCGTGACTCAATGGCACACAGTTAGAAACGCTTGTACAACACTCACTTTAGTCCTGGACTGTTACGTTTATTAAATATTACTGGTGTATACGAGCTTTTTAAGCTTGATTCATGGGTGAATATAAAGCTTGCTGGTGTTCTGTCCTTGTCTGATGGAAGTATGAGAGCATGTTCACTATAATAGCATAATAGATGGGATCTGATGAGGGATATTTCTTAAATGCAATGCCACACTTTGGATAAAAGCATCTGTCAAGTGCATATATGGAAATGTATATGTATTTCTGCAGTATGAAGCTGGTCGTGTGCCATTCAGAACTGATTTCAGATGCATTTTAAATTGCGATTCTGTTCCTGAATTTGAATTGAAGTTGCAATCTGAATTTAAATGTAAGGAAGTAAAATTTAAATCAACTGAAATTTAACTGAGCAAAGTTTGATAAGATAAACTTTAGATGTTGACTTGACTTGAATGTTATTTGTTTTAGCTCTATTTGGATTGTAAAGCAAGAATAACCAGTTTATTTCCTGGTTGTAATTTCCTGAGCTACGCTGTAAAAAACAAAAAGTTGTAAATAGA
>CM060639.1:2558563-2586063 GCA_030578275.1 Meda fulgida
CTCCGGAAGTCTTCTCGGGAAGAAGTACAACTGGAGCTGCGACGACCTGATGGGGGGGGGGGGGACTGCACTCGGTGGGCAGTTACATCATCGACTTACTCACGTTTCTGACCGGCCAGCGCGCGGCCAAAGTGCACGGCTTCCTCAAAACCTTCGTCAAGCAGACCGACCACATCCGAGGAATCCGGCAGATCACCAGCGACGACTTCTGCACCTTCCAGATGGTCCTGGAAGGAGGCGCGTGCTGCACGGTTACGCTCAACTTCAACGTCCCCGGGGAGTTTCGGCAGGAGGTTGTGGTCGTAGGAACGGCGGGGAGGTTGAGGGTTTGCGGGACGGATCTGTACGGGCAGAAGAACGATGGCGAATGTGGACAGGAGCTTCTTCTCAAGGACAAAACGCAGATAGAAAACGCATCCCTGCCCGATAAGGCTTTCCGGGACATCCCGTCTCCGTATCTCACCGGCACCATCTGCATGGTCCAGGCCGTCCGCCAGGCGTTTCAGGAGCAGGACGACCGGCGCACGTGGGACGGTCGACCGCTCACGATGGCCGCGACCTTCGAGGACTGTCTGTACGCGCTGTGCGTCGTGGACACCATCAAGAAGTCGAATCGGTGTGGAGAGTGGCAGAACATCGAGGTGATGACGGAAGAGCCCGAGGTCAGTCCCGCGTATCTGATCAGCGAAGCCATGAGACGCAGCCGGATGTCACTGTACTGCTAATGCTAATGCGGATAATGGAAATGGATTATAGTCCCGAACATCTTCGACTGCTGGAGTCACGAGTTAAAGCGCTGTTCACAGCAAGGCCAAATTCAGTTTAACTGTTAATGCGACTGTTCAGACCAATGCAATGTTGGGTTGCACTTTATTTTAAGGTGTCACTGTCAAAGTGTAATTATACATTTAAGTGCTGAGTAATATTATGTACTTACTGTACGGTCAGGGTAGGATTAGAGTCGGTTGAGGGTTAGTTGCATGTAATTATGCATAATTACTAAAGTAAGTACATGTAAAATACTGCATGTAACAAGTACACTGTAAAATGTTTTTTTTTTTATACCCAATGTTTGTTTGCACATTTTTTTTAATTGCATGTGTTTTTAGAAATGCATATCGAATTAATTAAAGATTTGAGATAATATCTAGACAGCAACATAGTGCCGGTCCAGATCCGGCCCACATCTGGTACAAGTGGACTGAACCCGCACCAGATGTGGACCGGACCTGTGCCGACTCTATATTTCTGTCTGGGTACACATGATCCTCAAATCTAAGAATGACGAGTTAAAGCCTGGGAGATGAAGATTTTCCGCAAAGATTTGATGCAAAATTGTGAGATGTAAACTAAGAATTCCGAGAAACATGTCAAAATTGTGAAAATTTATCATATTTTCCGTTGAACTGCAAAGTTAAAAAGTATTTCTGCGTTTTAAAAAGTATTTCTGCTGAAGTAAATCAATTATTTCTGCTTTTCAAGTGCCACCTACTGACATTGAGTGAATCTGCATTTCATTCAGCCTGTTTTTATGCATTGGTCTGAACAGACAAATTGCTTGTGAAAAGGATTCTGGGAATACTGGAAAACTCCACCTTGAGTCAGTGCAACTGGAGGATACATGTGTTTGTGCCTCGAGTTGATCTTGTGTTCAAACATCGGCTTCTGGGAATGCTAGTGTCCAAGCGCTGGTCAAGTATGCAATAAAAACCTGCTGTCGGGAGAAAACACACAAGGCCAGGCGTTGCTGAAATGCCTTTGTTCCTGTGACGGAGAGTGCAAAAAACAAACATGCACTTTTGCTCTACAGTCTTTGCTTTTTTTTAAACATTGTTTACTGGTGTATGTGCAACCCAGACACGGTCATCTGGCGTCTGTCAGCACGTGTTTGCATGCTAGCGTGAGTGTGTTCAACATGGACTCAGTGACTGCAAACGCATGAAATCTCCACTGAACGACCATAAACTACAGGATTCGCTGTGTGTTACGAGCTAGATCTGGACAAAACACACAGAATGTCAGATGTGTCGGACGTGTATATTTATAATCTCAATGTGTGTGTGTGTTATCTTGATCATTATTGCTGTAAGTCTGAAAGGTTTTGAATTGTAAAGCAGTTTTGGTCAGATCTGAACACGGGCGTCACATCCACCGTCAGCGGTTCTCAGCTGCTTTTGCTTTACGATCCAGATTTGACATTTTATGACCCGCAAAATAAACTAAACTTAATCAAACACTGAAATAATGTTAAAAACTATCAGTCAAAAGTTTGAAAAATTACACTCTTCTTCTCACCAAGTCTGCATTTATTTGATCAAAAATACAGTAAAATAAAAAATATTGTGAAAAAATATTACAATTCACAATAACCATATTCTACTTTAATATCTAGTAAAGCGTAATTTATTTCTGTGATCAAAGCTGAGTTTTCAGCATCATTACTCCAGTCTTCAGTGTCACATGATCCTTCAGAAATCACTTTAAACTTTTGACCAGTAATGTTTAGAATATTAATATTTAATTAATATTCTCATGAACTGTTTAGACTCAAATATATGCAGATTATTAAGGTGTAAGACTGAATAGGAAAACACTTCTGCAGAATTAATAGCAGAAATACACAAACCTGTATCTAATATCATCTGGCTGCTTATTTTCTAATTTGATACCAAATGTCAGATGAATTTGACTGAAGTAGTGTAGAGTTTGATTGGACGAGGGATGCATTTCTCCTTCATTTTAAAAGTAGATAAGCCAAGTTACTTGTAGTTGTCTTAATCAAATATTATTTTCCGATTGCAATCCACCAGTTGAGGCCGGCTGCTGAAGACTGTTGAAGAACGTTGCACGTTAATGCATAGTCAATTTTAAGCCTAAAATATGTAAACCAAAATATCTTTCAGACATGCTAAAGGTGCTCGAGATCTTTCAGTCTAGAGACATGAAGCCTGTACGGGTCATTGTCAATAATACGTCTCTAGTTTAGGGTTTAAATGCAGTTGTCACTACTGAACCTTTACAGTGTGTGTGTGTGTGTGTGTGTGTGTGTGTGGCTGGAGGAAATGATGATTAACGTACAGAAGTTGTAATTTTATTTTCCGTGATGCTTTGATGCATGTGCTGAAGACGTGCGTCGACTGTGTCCGTCACTGTGCAACTGCTGTATTCCCGCTGTCCGTCACTGGAAACACTCGTAGTTTATGGATGCTATTTATTTTTTATCCTGAATGTTTCATATCGAATCTGGAAGTGTGTTTATTGTGAGACAGGAAATAGAGGCCTTTGCGTGTGCATTTCTACAGCAAGTGTGATGTCCCAAACCAACCTACTGGAACACTGAACACTCGATCAAGCTAATGGAGATGTCATCTCGGTAGGACATATTTAATATCTCTCTCAGGCCGGTTTCATAACTAACTCAAAAGCAGCATGTCAATAAAGCTAGCATATTGACTACTAAATTGTTAATAAGAGCCATAAATTAACAAAATGAACATGTTGAGTGAGTCATTGAGAATTATTACATGTATCAGTATTCAATTTAATTTACGAGAAGGCAGATCACATTTACATAAACCGAAGACAAAACACAAACTGCTGAAATCTTCTGAATAAATGCATAAAAAAATGCATATTTTGGCATATACTTTAAAATTCATGTTGTGATGATTTGATCAACATCAGAGCTGCACATGGATCCATTTTGGGTTTATGAATGTCACCATGGACGTGGAGTCCATTAATAACCGAGTCTGAGGAGGTAAAAAAGCTCTCAAGAGTTGTCATCTCATAATAATAATTATGACGTGAAATGTATGGAAGCCCATATCCACCACATAAGAAAAAACATGCTTTGGTAAATCATAATTATGACATACTAAGTCACAAAAAGTTAAAATTAAGAAAGAAAATTATGCAATAGTCATAATTATGAAAGAAGTTTGAAAGTCAGTTATGACAAATGATTTTTGTAAATTTCGACTTCATCTCATAAATTACTTCTGACATAGTATGTCATAATTTTGACTTTTATGTGATCATTATGATTTAGCAAAGCATGATTATTCTAATGTGGCAGAAATGGCCTTCAGACCTCAGAGATGATTTTTCTAATAATGATGTGAGATATTAAGGCTGCAATAAAAATAGGGCTTGATTTTTTACTAATTTTAAAAGACATATGAGGAGCTTTTTCCATCATCTATGAGACTCGTTGGAATGATCTGGGATCAGTGTAAGTTAAGCTCTGTCGACAGCATTTTTGGCCTAACTTTATAAAACATTCATAAATAGAAAGTCTGACAGGTTTGGAATGAGGGTCAGAAAATAATGACAGCATATTTATTTTGGCCTGAAATCTTCCTTGAAGTTTAAAGTGTAAAGACTCGCATTGAACCCAGAAGATTCCTTATTCTATTATTACTGTGGTCGCTTCACGGACTGATACGTGTGTGATTCTCCGAGACTCATACGTCAGTGTTTCTTCAGTGATGTTGAGAATGAAAGCGCTGTTTAATGTCAGTCTGCAGACGTGAGAGGAACGGTTGGTCATCATCAGAACGGTTTAGATTTAACATGAACAAACTGGAGTCAAACCTGATTACTGTATGCATGAGCTCTCCTGATTCTGAACAAAACTCAACGATAGGCTACCTTAGCTGCAAACTTGAACTTGTGAAAAAAACATGTTACAACTGGAAACGTTTAAATGTAAGATATGGCTCGTTCTGTGTATGTGAATATCTACTGTATCCTCGTCCACGCTGTGTGTGACGGAGACCATTAAAGAAGGGATTCAGCAGTTAACCGTCTGGCTGTTATTTTCTCTCTTCACATGCATTCAGTGCTCATTGACCATCAGTTATGCATGTTTCATCCTCTGATAATCTTGGGTTTGTTCTTCTACATGAAGTCTCCTGGACGTTTGCAATCTCCAAAGCCGTTGCAATGTTGCTTTATGCATGAAATCTGCATATTCTGACATGCAAATTACTTGCATGGCTCACATTCGCCAAAGTCTTCTATGTACCTGTATAGTCCTCATGTTTTATTCAGATGACTAAAACCACCATGAGAGGAGATGCATTGGTGCATTTTGAGTGAATATTGAGAAACAAAATGTAATGCATTCCCAATTGCTATAATTAATGAATCTATTTCACATATACACTTGCTCTGTATTTATCGGTGGAGACACAAGACCCTGCATGATTAGTTTGCAGTGCTAATAATCTGCTATGCTGTTAAATATGTTAAATAAATACTCAGTTTTCTTTACGATTACTATTTATCAGACAATCAGACTATTTATCCATCCCGATCTCATGAAAGTGCATATCTATACAACGAAAGTTATTTCGCGTGCCATTTATACGCCAAAAATAGTTTTTGCGTGTATATGATACGCACTTCATGGCGTGTAATACGCACACACTCTCGTTTGAATGCTTTATGGATGTTTTTAGTAGTCCTATGTATATCATGAACGCATGTATTTTGAAGTGACCGATGCCTGTTGTCCGAAAGGCCAGTAACTCTGATAACACTGTGTTTGAGCTATCGCACTGTGTTTGTACATGTAAAGGAAAAGCACATTATCCGACATGATGCCGTTCAGAAAGTCTGGAAGAAGGTCTGATGATGTTCTTTCTCTGGAATAAACCAGGATTTCACATTTGCTTGCCTGTCGAGAGTGAGATTTTAATGACATGAACTGAATCCAGCAATGTAGGCCTATTTTTAATTTCATCTAAATACTGCAAATTGCCAAAGTACTTCAGGTTCTACCAACTGGATTGTGCTGGATTTGAAGAGACGAGTGAAAACTGTTGAATATGATACATTACCAATGTGGATGTTATATGTACTGTAACAATGATAAATGACTTCTGTCAATGTTTAGGCCTACTCATGGCATTACAGCAATAGACCACGAGATGGAAGTGTTGTAGCCTATTACAGCAAGATCTGTGATGGTGACATTTTTTCAGTGTATTGAACAGTTTTATTAAAATTATGGCAGATCATGTTGCACCAGATATGAGACGTGTACAAATCAAGATGTGAAATTTCTTGGTCCTCACTAGTTTTATATGTGTTGGTTTGGGATTGAATTCAGCATCGACATTACTTCACATATAGAATCGCTCAAAACCCTTTTTATAATTTTGAATTACTTCTGTTTAAAGCAGTTTAAAATGGCAGGACCTTTATTACACAATGGCAACATTTTAGGATTGGTTAACAAACTGCTTAAAGTCTATCCTTAATACAAAAAAAATAAAATAATAATAATACGCCAGCGTGATCAGACAAAATCAACCTAATTCAAAGGAAAAACAGGATTGGTTTTCTGACCCAACTGGCAGATTTTTCCCCCAGTAAAAACAAAACTTAATATCGTGTCATTTTGCTTTTCAAGTAAATGTATCTTGTTTTAAGAATGTTTGTACTGGGAAAAAGACAAAAACACAGTAAGAAAATCCCTTTTTGCAGTATTATTAGGGAGATTATGGTTGGAGTGAATATCTAAAGTCTGAAAGAAAGTAATTATACTGAGAACTTGTGGTTGTTGTGGAATAAAGTAAATAAACCCATGTGTAATAATAGCTTTATTTATAATGAAACAATCCCAAAAAAAAAAATCCAAAATAGTTTACAATAATCCATCATGAAAATTAAAACCAATTCACATGAAGCAAGCAAATGTCTTTGATAATAATAATTGTAAATGTTACAAGAATGATATATAGCTCCCTAAACTACAGCAAATATCATCACACCACACTATTCACAGCGTATGTCTGCATTCTGTCACAAGAAAAAAAGAAAAGAAAAATAGGCCCAAAATAGAGAGCATCTTTGAAGAAGCTAAAGACACCGTCCCACACCCTTAAACCAACACACACGTTGGGTTTTCATGTTGTATCGGGTATTTCCATAGACATAATGATTTTTATCTCATACAAACCATATATTCTATTCCCTAACCCTTAACACAATCTTCCTGCACTTTTACATAAAAAAAAAAAAAAAAAAAAAAGAATGATTTCTAAACTTCGGGACCAAAACATTTCCCCACAAGGAAATCTGTCTAATAAACCTGGCATTGTATATTACACATAGTGTTGGCTCTTTGACAAATTGCTTTTTGTTCCTCTTTTCTCAGTCGCTTTGGATAAAAGCTATCATCTGCTAATGCACAAAAAGAGAAAGAAAATCATATTGGCACTGCACACTCAAGCACAAATTATTCCTCCTAATTATTGTGAAACATGTCAACTGGAAAACTTACGCTCAATTGCAGGCTTGAGTTTTAAAGCATAATCAAATTGGCTGTACAAGCCATTTCAACTTTAATTATATTAAACTGACTTCAAAAATGGAGTTGAATCCATTTTCAGATTGTATAGCATATAAAAACAGTTAAAATTTCTTTAATTATTTTGATGAGTTATGTAATGTAAAAACATGTTGCCATGACTTTTTTACAGTATATATATGACCACGTCACAGGGATTCAAAGGACACCGTTTCTGTGAAATAAGAGTCAGAGTTAGGTATACTAATTTGTAATCTTTTTAAAGAACAACAGGTGTGACTGGTTTGATATCCAGCTGTTTTTACAAACCTAGTTTTGCTTTAAGGATTGATTGCGTTCCTCTCCACCCACTTCAGCTTCCAGTGGACATCGTCATGAAATTCCTCTGTGAATGTATCATTCAGCTGAAAGACAGAATGGAAATTTTAGTTGATTTCACTTGACTTTTCCAGCTGATTTTAGTTAAAGTTGTTTTAAAATGTTTCTTTTTTTAAAAAAAAATTGAGCCTTCAAGTTAAAAGGTTTAAGCTTTTGTAATCGAAAGCGCAAATTCATTTATTTTCATAATATTAATCTAAATATAACTGTTGGGCAGGGATGATCAGGTTGATCATGTATTTCTTTATGTGTACATTACTTCCATGATAATAATGTTACTGTAAAGTTGCTTTGTCAAAGATTAACAGTCATCGAGAAACTCTTCACCTTCCTGAAAAGTTCAGTCTGAGTTGTATTATCTTCACAAAGAAGTGGCGTTGTAGAGGAACACAACATTGTGAGGATCAGTGTCTCCTTCTCAGGCTCTGGAAATAAAGATAGTTTTAAACATCAAGAAATATGCAATCTGCCTGCAAAAACAAAACACATCATTTTAATAACATGTTCTTGAATATATCATAATATCATAATCTTGAAACGCAATAGACATCAATAACAAAGCTGAATGGTTGCTTACCTGTGTTTGCATAAGCAGTGACTGCAGAACTCCTCAAATCGCCCGCCACAACACGGACATCACACTTATATCGTGTTCCTGATTTTAAACCACTAAAGGTGAACTTTGTAGATGTTGTATTTCTTGTATTTGATGTTCCCCAAAAAGCAGAGGCACACTCCACATTATAGTTAATCTTGGCCCCCACTGAATCCTCTGGAGCTTCCCAGGTCACGTGAATGCTGGTGCTGTAAGAGGTGGCCTTTACACACGTGGGCTTAGTAGGTTCTGTGAATTGATTTGTGAGATGTTATACAGCTGAGCTGAAAGTAAAAACTGATGACTACAGTAATTTGCAGCAAGTGGATAAACACAGTCTCATGCAAGAAAGTGTGTGTCTATACCACGAATGTTATTTCTCGTGCCATTTATACGCCAAAAATGTTTTTTTTTTTTTTTTTGCGTGCATATGCTCCGAAAACCCCTTGGATAGTTGCATACGCACCGAAAACCCCTTGGATAGGATTAGGGTGTGTGTGTGTGTGTGTGTGTGTGCGCGCGCATCATATGCACGCAAAAACTGCGTATCATATACCAGCAAAAGCTATTTTTGGCGTAGGAATGGCACGAGAAATAACATTCGTGGTATATATGCACTTTCATGAGACTGGGTAGGATTGTGTGGAGTGCGTGCGTAGCTATTACACGCCATAAAGTGCGTATCATATGCACGCAAAAACTATTTTTGGCGTATAAATGGCGCGAGAAATAACATTGGTTGTATAGATATACGCGCACTTTCATGAGATCGGGCTGGATAAATAGTCTGAAAAATAGTAATCGCAATGTAATAATTCCTCACCAGTGTAATATGACTCTGTAGCAGCTGAACTTGGCAGATCACCATTATAAGTGACAACTGAAACCTCGTACTGAACTCCTGGCGTCAGGTCTGTGAAAGTGAAATTTAAGTCTGTGGTAGTTTCAGTACGCGTTAGATTGTCAGGTATTCTTCGTATCATCAAGTTGAACTTTTGAAAATTCCCTTCTATTTTCCAGTTGGCTGTAATGGTTTTGTTGGTTGCACTCAAAGAGAGGTTTACAGTTTTTGGGACTGCATGAAAAAAAATAAGAGATAAAAACAGTCAGAATTTAGGAAATGACATGCAGGCTTGAACAAAATCTAAGCAGTCATTTGGACAACACAATATTTTTCACATCTAAAAACTCCTTTGGTTGTTTATGGAAACTGTTTTTAGCCACAGAAAATACAAAATAAAGAAATTCACAATTTAGACTTTTTTGCTTGCAATCAATTCTATACCAAAATGTATTTTAAATACATTTATTTAATTCTAAGTATACTAAAAATCCTTTAACATATTTACTGAAATATCGCTTGAAACTTATAAACTTTTTGGAGTACCTCTCCACACGTTTATTAATATTAAGCATCAAATTTGTTTTTATATCACTATTAGTAACTATACTAATAGTGACCTTTGTATATTATCAGTCTTTAAATGCAAGATATTTAAAGTATACTTGCAATTGTTCTACTTTAGCACAATCAAATATACAACATTTCTGGAAAACTAAAGTGCATTCAGTACAAAATTAGTTGTTCCAATTTAGTTCACTAAAAGTACAATTGCAGGGTATTTATATTAAGTACATAAATATGTAAATTTGTAGTATACTTGTCATAAAATAAATGTATTTCATATACATTTTGGTATATCTCCCGTACAAATTCTGAGAAAAAAGTGTGAGATATAAACTCAAAATTGCAAGAAATAAAGTCAGAACTGCTAGATACAAACTCAAAATTAAAAAGGTAATTGCGACTGTTTGTCTCACAATTCTGTAAAAAATAAAAATTACCTTTTTTAATTTAATATCCCAACTGCTGAGTTATAAAATTGAGTTATAAAATCTGAATTGCAGGATAAAAGTTGCATCTACCTTTTGAAATTGTTAGTTTATCTAATAATTCTCATTTTTCTTTCCCCTCAGAATTGTGAGATTAAAATCCAAGTCCAAACTGCAATTGCGATAAATTATCTGAATTGTGCAAAATATACTAAAAATTGCAAGAAACAAATTCTGAATTGTGAGATAAAAATTGTAATTCCTTTTTTAATTTTTATTCAATAGTGGAAATAGTTTCCATAGTTGTTTGACAGTCAACTCACATTCAGCTTCAACAAATGAGCTTAGCATTAGTGTCAATTGTAATTGATATGCATGATATGAAATGCCTTGAAGTAATAACTGAGCATGAGACTCACTTGTGTATGCTGGGATTACAACCATTTCTCCTGGTAGGGTGTTATTATTTGTCAGTGCTGCCACACACAGGCAATACATGGTGCCATCGGTTTTATCCCCCTCTTCTATGAACTCGTCTGTTGTAATGGTGCCGTTTGTTGGACAACTGCAGTTAGTACAGTCACTGCTTTTGTAAAGGCAATAACTGTAACCTGAATGTTTACCAATAGGTGGTTCCCAACTGGCTGTTATGACTGTGCTGGTTTTGTTTGGTGACTGTAAGTTTAAGACAATTGAAGGTGCTGAAAAATAAATACCAAAAAAAAAAAAGCAGTTAGTAAATTAAAAACATGTAGCTTTAGTCAACATCAGTTCGTTGCACTGCTTTTGAAAAGCCGTGGTCACAGGAATGCTTGTTACTTTGACAATAGCTATGTTTTCATCCATCTGTTTTATACAAATTCTAGGTTAACACATTAAAAAAAAGGCTTGGTGGAAATGACAAGATGTGCATATAAAAAAAAGGCTCATTAAAAACATTATGCGCTAATATCTAATTAGAAGAAAGATGTAAACACATTTACTGAATAAATCTGCAATGCACAACAAACAACTCATGACTTTGCCTCAAAAGAGATTGTGATTGGGGAAATGGTCAACTCGACTATAGGTTTAATCGTTCTGAAATGCCAAATTCGCAAATGTTTTATGCACCACTCTAATTTTGTGCATAATAAAGTTTTCATTTGCAACTGGAAACATAGTTAATGATGTTCTTTTATGATATAGTCAAGCATGAATCGTCGTGCACTTACTGGTGTAAAGATAAACGCTCATCGGCACACCTCCAGTAGTCTTATTCACTATAGCTGTAACTGTGAAATTATACTGGCTTCCTGGAGTTAGACCTGTGATAGTGCTCTCTTCACTTTTATATTCTTGATTCTTTATTGAACTACCCGACATGTTTGTGACATGTACTGAATAGAAGTCAGAGTCTCCTTCAGGTTTTCTCCAGTGGAGGCTGACAGTAACAGTGCTCACACTCACTACTGTCAGACTTTGAACACCAGAAGGCTCTGAAAGAGAAACAGAATTCATTCAGCTCATTAGAACCATGTTAAAAATGAAGAAATTGATTGTTGTTCAAAGTGTTGCTTAAAAACAAGCCGCTGCATTGGTCTACCGAATGGTTTTCAGATGTGTTAAAGTGCCCCATTGTGCTTTTTCGGATATTACCTTTCAAATATTATTATCTTTGAAGATAATAATCTTCAAAGATTATTGTCTCCCAAAAGAAAGAAGCAATTCTGAAATGTCTGAAACGAGTCGTTAGTGATTCCAGTCTTACTTCCTGCATGAGGTTTGGAACCAATTTGCATAGTGATTTTCATTGGCTGCCCGCAAACTTCTACTTTATGCATGTCAACATATTGTAGGAGGCTTTAAAACAAAATTAAAACAGCATAATAGAGGCACTATAAGTATAAGTAAAAAGTAAATAAATTCTGATAAACTTGCCTGATCTTACAACAGTCATACAATTTGCACCTTATTATATGGATCTCTGGAATACTTGATTCTGATTGGTCAATTGCAGAAATACTCTCTAAGAATTTGAGTATTTATATTATTTGATTGCTTTGTATGTTGTAATGGACTATTTTCCTTGATGATTCCAGGTATAATTATAAAACTTTAATCTCAAATCATTATATCACGTCCATGCAATTATTTATTGTGTGAGTAGCCGTGTAATAAGCGAGATAATGTACCGTCAGCTGGTTATTATCACATCATAAGCTCATGGTGATTGACTGTACATTATTGTGCTGTGGTCTGAAAGCTTGTGCACATTGAAGTCCAAGTCTACTCACGGGTGTAGAAGGAGATGTTCTGTGGATTGAGATCCCTGCCACACTTCACTGGAAACACCTGAACCTTGTAGAGATTTCCTGGAGTCAGATGCTGTAGTTGTTTATACAGGTCAGTCTCATTAGACGTCTGTTTGGTCTGGTTCCCAGTGATTTCCAGGTCAGTCTCATCAGATATCTTTCTTGTCTGGTTCGTGATTTCCACTCTGTAGTGAGTGATGTTACCCGGTGGATTACTCCAGCTCACATTGCCTGTACTTGTGGTCACATTGGAAATGTTTATTTCCCCAAAAAAACGGTCTACGGACAGAGAAGTGCAACAATGTATATCAGCAGAAACACAAGTTGACTGCAATTTTAAAATAAAAGTTAACCAAAGGAGGTTTGATGCCATAGAAGAACAATTTTGATTCCCCCAAAAACTTTTCAGTAAACAGTTCTTAAAATAACCATTTTTGTCATTTTAATAATCCAAAGAACTTTTTGTGCAATGGAAAGGTTCTAAGATTCTTCATGGAACCATCGATGCAAATATAGAACCTTTATTTCATTTTTAATATGTCAGTCTAGGAAAAAAAAGTTCTATATATAACCATTGGGATCTAGACTTAATTTTAACGAACAAAAAAAGGTTATAAGGAGAAATGTCTTGCATTTGAAATGATTTTTCTAGTGATAACATGTTTACAAGCTGTTTAATTCATGAAATGAATTTAAACTAAATTAATTCATTAAAACTAAATCCCTGAATAATCCCACAATGGAACCCCTAAACGTATATATATATATATATATTCATGAGCCTAACAAACGCCTTTAAGTTTCTATAAAGATACTTTTTTCTTGGCATTGATGTTTCCTTGAAGAACATTTAACATCCATGGATCTTTCCTTTTAGTCGATAAAGGTTTCTCAGGTTTCTGCGCGATATATTAACATTAAATAGAAATCACAATATTGCTTAGTGCCATTTTTGAATGGCAAAGGCTGTGATTAATTATATAAATATATGTGCGGTGTGTTTCAAAGTGAAGTGCACATGTACGACTTGTAATAAGGGTCTTAGACCACCTCGGTTCATTATTAAGCTGCTTATTGCTCATTATTAATGAGAAGAAACTCATTCACTCCAATCACTGCGCTGTTTACATTTTTCATGTACATATTTTGTCTGTAAATGAAGAATTTATTATATTAATTAGTATTGGGACCTTGACTGGAAAAGTTTGGGAACACCTTCTCTATGGCATCACTATGAAAACCCCCTTTTGGGACCTTTATTTTAAGAGAGTAAGAGCATCAACAATATAAATATTACGATATGATGCTGTGCTCTTACGCCCTGTTTACACCTGGTATTAAGATGTGTTTTGGTCGATCTGATCACAAGTGGATGATGCTAAATATCCCCTGATTTGATTGTACAACGCTTTGGGTGTACACTGTACAGTACATATGAAAGCGCTATATGCATGCCTCATTCATACTAATACAGGTGTAAATGATGTCTAAAATGTTATGAGCTTGTCCACTTTCAACCACTTCCAGATAGCGTGAAATGCATTCGACCGGATTGCTTTCGTAGTGTGAACGCTCATGTGATCGAATGCGTTCGAATAGCCAAGACCGTCTACTGATCTAATGCCTAAACATTATGGGAAGTGTGCTAGCCAGACGGGATTTAAACTCTCAGCGAAAGACCCAAGTTTAGTTTAAAAGGGAAAAACGTACCAAACACAATGTTATCTCACCATTCCTGTTTTCTAACACACACTCTCACAGCGCTCGGCTGGTCTTGCGGCTTCAGAGCAGAAGCTAAAGCTGATGCCGTGTGTTTCCGTCATCTCTGTGCGCATTCATATTTAAATAACGTGAGCTTATTTCATCCATTAGATCAAAATATCTGAAAAAGCCCACGCATTTACCCACTGATAGACCCTCCCCTTGAAGAAATCAGGACAGAAGTGGTTGAAAGTGGACAAAAGAGAACCAGGTGTAAACAGGAATGTGTCTCCCCGTCTACTTGAGATCCGATCGACCAAAACGTATCTTAATACCAGGTGTAAACGGCCAAAACAAAGTCCTTACCATCATAACAGATGAAGGGTAGAGTTTCGTTGCAATTTTTTTCCTTCCACATGCCAAAGCTGAGCAGGACCACACAAGCGTCCTCGATGTACACTTCAGCATCTGGCTCGGGTTCGAAGACGCAGTTGCTGGCGGTGGTGCTCTCGGTCGTGGTGCTATCCATCGTGGTGTTCTCTGTCCCAGAACCAGTTGTTGTAAAGATGGTGCTAAATGTTGTGGCGTTCGGGGTGGTGCTGTACGTTGTGGTCTTCGGGGTGACCAATGGGCAATCATGCGCTGTACATATTTGAAGATCATCATATGTCATATTTAAGCATTCAAGGAATTCATACAGTGTAGGACACATATCTGTGTTGTTAGTTTCAGATGTTGAAGAAATCTGTGGAGAGGTTACCGGAGAAGTTACTGTTGAGGTTTGTGTTGAGGTTTGTGTTGAGGTTTGTGTTGAGGCATTCATTGAGGTCACTGGAGTAGACGTTGTAGCAGTTATTAGGGTGCTCAGTGGACTTTGTGTAGTTGAGGGACATTTAAGAATCATTTTCTTAACTTTATTTGGCAGAGGATGACCAGGGTACCAATTCTGATATGTAACAGGATCCCCATTGGACCATCTGGACCATGGGATGGTGCCATTGTAGCTCCTGCGGAGCCCAGTCCAGTAGTCCAAAGAGAGGTTCTGCACGATGAGGTGGACATTTCTACTGGTGATGGGTGTCAGCTCTTTGAAACAGGCCTGACAGTGGTTCCTGGCCTCATCCCATGTGGTATTATACCGATTGAGTCCGGTCTCATTCCATGTGGCATTGGACTGATGGAGTCCGGTCTCATTCCATGTGGCATCGGGGGAAATAAGAAAATAATCTTCCTCTGCCCATATGACTGAGCCTGAATGTGATCAATTGATAAACAAGCTGTCGTAACATTTGCATACATCTCAAAAAATATCACTTCTCTGAACCCTCTGGTGCTCCTCAGTTTGGGATCACACTCAAACTCCTCCCAGTCAAAAGAGTCTGAACACCTCAAATGTAACTTTTTAACTGTTTCCCCGCCATTAATGAGATTTTATGTAATCTGCTGTATGTATATGATTTGCCTTAATATAAAAACAACCATTATAGAAATGCCATGGATGTAACTAGAACCATCTTTTGGTCGGTAACGCTTCACATGTAAAGAAAAGCTGTATAAATGTTTGTTTGTGTTATTGTTAGCTATACTTAAAAAAACCCTCTTTGGTTGATTCAATTGTAGACAGTGTTTCCACATGATGGTAACATGTACTAAATGATTAACTAAATCATCAACTTAATTTGGGACATGTTTACATGACAGCGATAACAGAAAAGTTTTTCACGTATAGACGACAACATTGTCAAAACGATCCCCATTCACACGGATCCACAAAAACGATACTAAGTCATTTTAATGCAATAATTATGATACATTTGTTTACACAATTTTTAAAATACAATTAATTACCCCATGCATTTTGTCTAATATTTTTTCCAATTAACCCCTTCATTATTATGTGCTTTTTTTCTCTGCATTGCAGCTGATTTGTAGAATGTACCCCTCTAAAATACACTGTATTTTCATATTTCCCATTTATTTCTATGGCGCCTATTTGTGCCATTAAAGGAGTACAAGTGTGAATATTTTTTAAGACCGTTTAACCTTTTCTAATCATGTCCAGAATTGTGTTCACATAGCAAGTGCCACAAAAGTCACCAAGTATCATACCATTTTGATGACATTAAAATCAAAACGTAAGTTTTTTTCTGTCAAAAGTGACTGAACAGCACCAGAGGGTTAAGCAAGTTTGTCTTACTATCCAGGTAAAATATCTAGAAATACTTCATAGATCACATCTTCATTAAAAGTTCATGTTGTCTTACTGCAATGGCATTAAACAGTTGCAACAAAGCACATTTGAAGCTTACAAAACTGTTAATGGTTCATCATTTATGAATGTTACTGTGAAAACAATGCAAATATAAGGAATATTGCTCATCATTTAGGCTTGGTTATGCAAACTTTAGGCAAGCCAGGGAGTTTTTCCAGGAAGCTGTAAATGCAAACTATGAAAGTGGATCATGAGAGGAACTGTTGCACAACTGTCCAACATGATAGTAAATTAATAAATGGACATGGAACCTTGCAAAAGTCTTTAGAAACATGCAAGACGTCCTTTTGATATTTAATATTCCGCAAAAAAAGTGTTAAATAAGTGGTCAAAAAGTTTGGAATAATTAATCTTTTTAAAATGTTTTTGAAAGACGACTTGTGCTGCTACATTCAAAAATATGAAGCAGCACAACTGTTTTAAACATTGATAATAATCAGAAAAAGTTATTGAGCAGCAAATCATCATAACAAAATGATTTCTGAAGGATCATGTGACTCTGAAGACTGGAGTAATGAAACTGAAAATACAGCTTTGATCACAGGAATAAATTACATTTGAAAAGATATTTCAATGGGAAAATGTTTCACAATTAACAGTTTTTGCTGTATTTCGATCAAATAAATTACCTTATTTTATCTGAATTATCCAAACTTTTGACCTGCAGTGTATGTGTGTCTGATCAGCAAATATAGGGTTAAGCAAGTAAAAACCTCTGTCAGTTTACAGACTTACTCAGGAGAAGTGACAGCCACAGTGTCTTCATCTCACATCTGCTTCTTGACGATTCGCTGGTTGTCAATCTCAGGTCAGGGTGGGAAATGTTCAACACCTTTTTGGAGTAATGAAAACAGCATCATCAATTAACAACCTGAAAGGACCCAGAAAGACTAGACGCTTCAGAATAAGATACTTCATTGACTCACTCAGTCTGCAAAACTCTCCTGTTCACTGATCGTCCTGATCTACAGTCTGAACTCTAACAACAACCTATTCACACAGTGACTTTGCATACGCAACCTCAACATTTCCATTGATTCTGCATTTGCAAATTACTGGACTGGGCTGAAACATGTGAACATATCAGAGGTGTTTTTAGGACCAGAACTCCAAGACCAATCAAGCCCAGTGTGATAATTAAGCATTAGTGATGAACACCTGCTGTTAACAAGCAGAATCACTGAATGAAAGACAAACAACAAGAACAGAAAATGTGATGAGCAGAAACACAAGAACTACAACATACTTCCAGCCACCTTATATTAAATCATCTCAAGATAAAATACATTAAATCTCTCGTAATCTCAGCAGAGGATTAAACAACTCAGCATTACCAGCTTCACTTATTACTAACCAGTTTGACCTTATTCTGTCATACGTCTACAAATGTTCTTATTGAGAATTAATTATTAAGTCACAATTATAGTGATTAGTGTTTGCTTTAGTTGGGCTCTTGACCCTTAATTTTGTCTTTTTGGCTGCTGTTACAACGATTATAAAATATATTTGCAATAGCAAAGGAAACCAAGACAAAATGCAGTCAGGTGACTATTGATAGTGATGTCATCATGATGTGGCCTGACTAATCTGAAATCCATCCACTGATTATTAGTGTTGTGTGCTAATAATACATTTAAACTTAGCATTACTGTGATACTGTAGCATTTTCAGCAAATTCAGCAGTGTTTCATTAATAATGGAGTTTAAAAACATTATACTGTACCATTCAGACATTAAAAATCAGCATATGAATCTCGACAAAGGTGACAGTCAACAAAAATCTTCATTCAACAATGCTTTCTTGTCGCATTCTGGTTGCAATTCGAACTATTTGCTTTTATGTTTGCTCTTGTTTTGTGATGTTTATCTGAATATTTAGTTGATTTTCACCATTGGTGAGGTTTGTATAATGCGAGTTGATGTCAAAATGTGTCTTAATCCCCATTCAAATGAAACATTCAATAAACCATCAACATTATCTACACTGTAACAATTTGCCAGGCATTTACAGGATTAAGGAGTATTATTTTACAATAAATTACTGTAGTCAGAAATTTACTGTGAAATCAATGCATGCTGGGACATTTTGTCAACCACAGAATAATGCTAACAGAATTTTTGCCACAATAAATGTTTTATAAAGACAGTCACTTCACAGCAACCAAAGAACAAAAAAAAAGTAAAGTCCAGGTTCAAGAGCTCAACTAAAGCAAACACTGATCACCATAATGGTGACTTCCAAAGAACCTTACAATAAAACTTCCACACTAATGGTGTTAATTATCAAATGACATGGTGCTTCTCAAATGGATGCCTGCATCCTTCTTAGTTCAGTCCTCCTGAGGCTTCAAAGCTAGAGTCCTCTTCAGCTTTAAACGCTAGAATGAGATCGTCTAGTAAACGCGCATGTCTACGTCACACATGTTCCACTCCCCATGACCATGGCCTTCATCTCTGAAAACATTTCTGTCTTACATTTAATAATGAACTCAGACAAGCTCTGTGCTAACTAGTTTTCCGAATTGGAATGTGTGCAAAAAGAATTGTGTGTGATTTAAGAAAGCAAAAGATACATTTGATGCACTTCATGAGCCGAATAAAGGACGAAGACAGCCATCCAAGGATTCTTCAAATTGAGACGGCCTTCAGTGCCAGTTGATGACTTGGCATCAGAGATATGCAGGCTTACTAGTGTAATCGGTCCTACTCGAACAGCTCAGAGCGGGATTTGAACTGGGGTCTCCGGCGTGGGACAAGGATGCTAAAGATTGCAGCCACTAAAACACCTCTTGAGGTTTACAACTGGCCAACGTCCATTACACTTACCCCCTAAACCTCACTAATTTGCGGGTCATGGCACCAATTCTAACCGGTCATACTCAACACGCTTTAAGTGAGAATCGAAGCGGTGTCTGCAGCATAGGAGGCGGATGTGCTAACAATGACACTAAAGACCGCAGCCACTAGCACGCCTTTTAAAGCCAGGCGAGTGAGGTATACACGCACAGCTCTTACTGGCCTACGTCCATTACACTAGGATGCAGTCTTCTGTTTGAGAAGCATGCTCAGTTTGCTAATCAAGGTGTTCAGGGTTACTTGGAAAATTAGCAGGGCTGGAGACACCTGATCTAAAAGGTTTTATATATGAAGCGTCTGACAGAACCATTTAGGGCTCTATATAGAAACTGAACTGATTTTAACTAGTTTTATCAGGCTTCTCAAAGTGGATGAGAAACATTTGTGAAGAGCAGAAGCCAATCAATAGACAAAATGATCTTGCACGATTTGACACATTGCTTATTTGAGAACACTTGATATTCAACAATATTATTGATTTGATTGTTCTGACACTATTAGATGAGAACTGAACTGAGCTGGACAATGACATCACTGTTTTCTCCAAAGCTGCTTTATTGATTAAATTAACTAAAATAATAATTGATGATCTTTACAACAGAAGTGAATCAACAATGAACTGACTTCAGCCGAACAATGACACTATTTTCTTCAATCAAAATGAATTCTGTTTTGCATCACTGAATCATTTTCCTGTTATCACTGTAAAGCTGCTTTGAAACAATCTGTATTATATATTGCGCTATAGAAATAAAAGTGACTTGCACTGGCTGCTCAATTTCTAACTCCTACTTCAACTTGTATTAAAATTCAAAACAACAAGGCTTTCTCATTTAAATTGCATAAGTGTGCAGAATAGATTCTTAAACATTCACATTTGGTCCATCCACTATATCTTCAGTATTTAGCTGAACCCCTATCCAGTGAAGTAAACAGCAGCTCTTATCATTACATCTTATCACATGCAGGTTCATAGAGCTCATTTTAGTGCAACTCATTTGCATTTCCATTCAACATCCTGTGAGATGAGACCTGGTCTGACTTTATCTTCATTTTCTTCAACATCATCTTTTCAACCTTCCTCAAACAGGCTTTTTTTTCAGCAATTTGAGAAGCTTGATGAAGCTATAAAATGTGTAATGTTTAAAAATCACACTTTCCAAATAATGTGATACATAATTTTAAACATTAAATGTGCTTCTCTCTTGCCTGCCAAACTTCCATTGCTAGCATGAGTTTTCAAAACTCCCAGATTCAAATATTTTTCAGGTCAACAGCCTGTTTTCCCCCTTGTAGCCCAAGACTGGTTGCCCACTGGAAATAAGCAGGATTGATCCTGGTCCGGTCCTGGATTGGGAAAACTAGATTTCTGCTGGAAGAGGTGTTAGTGAGGCCAGCAGGGGGCGCTCACTATAACACCCCAGTACAGTGATGGGGACACTATACTGTCAAAAAGTACTGTCCTTCAGATGAGATGTTACTGTAAACCGAGGTCCTGACTCTCTGTGGTCATAAAAAATCCCAGGATGTCCTTTGGGAAAAAAGAGTAGGGGTGTAACCCAGGCATCCTGTCCATCATGGCCTCCTAATAATCCCCATATACTGATCGGCTTCATCACTGTCTCCTCTCCACCCATAAGCTGGTGTGTGTGTGTGTGTGTGTGTGTGTGTGTGTGTGTGTGTGTGTGTGTGTGTGTGTGTGTGTGTGTGTGTGTGATGGGTAGGTTTAGGGGCAGTGTAAGGGAATAGAATATACAGTCTGTACAGTATAAAAATCATTATGTCTATGGAAAGTCCCCATAAAACATAAAAAACACAACATGTGTGTGTGTGTGTGTGTGTGTGTGTGTGTGTGTGTGTGTGTGTGTGTGTGTGTGTGTGGCGTGTGGCGTGTGTGTGTGTGGGTTGGTTTATGTGATTTATGAGGACACAAATTTGTATAATGACGTGTATTACACTGATATTACAACTTATATGTGGTTTATGAGGACATTTCAAAAGTCCTCATAATTCAAATAGCTTAAAAAACATAAAAAACAATGTTTTATTAAAAATGTAAAAATGCAGAATGTCTCCTGTGATGGGTAGGTTTAGGGATAGGGGCAGTGTGTGTGTGTGTGTGTGTGTGTGTGTGTGTGTGTGTGTGTGTGTGTGTGTGTGTGTGTGTGTGTGTGTGTGTGTGTGTGTGTGTGTGTGTGTGTGTGTGTGTGTGTGTGTGTGTGTGTTTGTGTGTGTGTGTGTGGATTTCCTCCCGAAGGAGACAGTCGTGTATTTTTACGTGAGAGAAGGAGTACGCCGCACCACAGACGCGTGACACTAACGTCGCCAACACAATAAATTAATGTGTTATCCTGATGTTTTTTGCTAGTTTTCTCATCAATCATTGTTAACTTTTTTCTTTTACTTTCCTATGTGTTCTTGATACACGTTGTGTAGAAAGTCTGCAACCTTTCAGTGTGACTTGATTGACTGACCAAATCTGAATGATTATTCCTGCGGCCGATCTCTGTGTTTGGATATAAGAAGCCTCTCTCTGACACACACATGTCCTGTGAGGAATTGTTGAGTTGTTGACAGTAAGTTCCTTTTGCTTGTTTGATATGTTTGATATTTTGAATAGGCCTACATTAAAATCTAGTTTGTTTAGTTTCTTTGATCCTACATATTTATTTAATTTGTTAAAGCTGATTTTAGATGTATGATTTAAAACATGCTAATGTGTTTGTATTACATTAATTGTTTCTATTTTATTTATGGTTTTATTAGACCAACAAACACCATCACTTGTCATCAATGAGAAATGTCCACTCCTGTATGTTAAATAAACTGAGAGAAAAAAGACACTCAGCCAAATCTGCCTAAACTTCCTTCAAAATGTCTACATATTGTGTATTTTATACAAAGTTTTATGTCATTAATGTAAACTCTATACTATTTTCAAGCATAATAATATAATTTTGAAAAATGACATTAAAAATTCCTCACTTTCTTCTATTAAAGACTATGTGCAAATTATACACTATCAGTTGCTTTTTTATGTAATTTTCACAATTATCAATAACAACTTTAACGATGAACACATAAATTCAGTAATTATAATCTATCAACATAATATTCTGGAATGAGACATTCTGAGTTTTACTTTTGATATATTCGGTTAATATTGATGGGATTTTACACTTGACCGTAGAATGGGCGAATAATATAGCTCACAATATCACACTTTATGCGATATAGTTTTCAGGTGAAGGCGACAAGAAAGTATTTAAACAGCCTATCATTTTCAAGAAATCTACAATGATAAAATAAATGATTGGAAAATAGGCTTTTAATCACAAAATACATATTTTTTGGTTATAAAGATAGATCTAAGTGAAAAATAGCATTTGACTTAAATTCATATAACATTGAGGCAATAATAATTGGTTCAAATAATGTATCAAAAGTAAGTAATCATATTGTTTAAGTGAACAACAATATTAAAATACATAAAGAAATGTATAAAGAATAAACTTCTATATTTCATGGATTATCAGAAACGCCAGCAGAGAGCGCCGTCGCCTGTTACACTTGTTACACTTTACATCAAGAGCAAACCATTGTTTATCTAATGTTTAATTGCACTTAATCTGTAATGTTTGGCCACATCTTTATGATAGAAATGCTACAGCCACTCATTTCTTGAACAAGAATGTGAGCATCAGAACATGCAAACTCAGAGCAAGGCTTCACCGTTTTATTTTGAAACCTCAACCATAAATTTGCACATTCAGAAATATATTTATGCAGTCTCCTGTGTTGTTGGCGTATGCTATTAAATGGTTACAAATCAGTTCAACGGCACAAGTTTCGTCCACATTCCCAAATGCACGTTATTGTATTAAAAAGAATAAAAAAACGTATCATAGAATAAAATAATACAAGGACCGTGAATGGTTTTGCCACAAACTTAACTCTGTTGAACAGAACAGTATAAGAGGGATGAAGGGATAGGGATCTTTATGTCCCAAACATGCAATTCATTTTCTTTCTACTTTGGAACATAAAAATTACATGGAGACTTATGGAAGACTTTTCCATGTCCCTCAAAAATATGATTTTGGGGATTTCTTAAGATAAATACAATGGCTCATTTCAGAGAAATTGTGAAAACTCATGAAACCAATAGCATTTACAGCACAGCTCACATATTTATCTGTTTTCTTGTGTCTTCTCCAATGTTAATGTTGTTGTTTCTTGGTCGCTCAATGCTCTGTTTTTAATTGTCATTACTTGAAGCCACCGTTTGTGTCTGCTTGCTCACTTTCAGGAAAACAGTGTGAATGGTAATGATAGACTGACATTGATTTATTGTATGTTGTGGGAAGTCATCTATAATCTCTTAAATTCATCATAACTAATAGAAGTTGTGGGTTGTCAGAATAGTAGGTTCATTAAATGTAGCACTTGCTCCAACACAATACTTAATCTACTGGAGATGCAGGTATTCATGGAGTGTGGGAAGAAATATAATGTCTTATAGACTACAGGTTTAAGCTTCGCACATGAACATGAACTCTCAGGCCATGTTGGCATCAGGAAAACGTATGATAATTTGTTAAAACATTTCTTTCGGCCATCTTTGAAATGTAGCAAAGTTCTGTAAGTCGTGTCATGCCTGTAGCCAGTAAACCTGTCAGGGTTCTGTCACTTCTGTCTAGTTTATTAGAATATATGTATAATACTATTTGTAAATAATACTAATTTTAGGGGAAGTAGGGAGTGTGACTCCATTTATTTTGCATATATGTTTATTCTATGTTTTGGGTTAAGGAGTTTGGGGAGCTGTGTTGTATTTTTTTTAATGTGATTTATTTCTTCTTTAGGGAATTTAGAGGGTACTAAATTAGTTATTTTTATTTATTATTTTGGCCTTGTCCACTAATGAATTTAACCCCTGTTGTTTCTGATTTTCACTATATTTTTGTTGATAAATGTATATTTGTTTGAACATTATCTTTGTGGGTGAGCGTACATTCATTTGTGTTGCGGCTGGACCTAGACGGTCGTAACACTGTTACTACTGACGCGTTTGCATAGAGAGTGTGTTTTACATGAGCGACACACGCTTCAGTGCTCTGCGTGTGTTTATAACTCTGTCAAACACCAAACATGATCAACAACTGTTTTTCTCTATAACTGAACCTTCAACCAACAAAAATGACTTTCATCACCGTATTGATCTGGACGCTGGCAGTATTATGTCGAGGTTTTGTTTCAGTCAAGATTATATACATTATTTAGTTATCTTTATGTGTGTTGTGAAGATGGCTGTAAAGGTGTTTGTGATTTCTAATATTTCTCTCTTGTCAGAATCTGTTGGTCAGGAGACAGTGACTCAAACTCCCTCAGTTCGGCTCTATGAATCTGGACAATCAGTCACTATAACCTGTAAAACTAGCAGAGATCCAAACTGCTGTCACAATGGAAACCATTTTCTTAGCTGGTATTTACTGAAACCTGGAGAAGCTCCTAAACTCCTGATTTTTGGATCAATCAGTCGTCCATCAGGAACTCCATCTAGATTCATTGGCAGTAGATCATCAGGGAGAGATTTCACTCTGAGCATCAGTGGAGTCCAGACTGAAGATACTGGACATTATTACTGTATGAGTGCACACTATATCAACAGTAAACATGTGTTCACACAGTGATAAAGAGTCGTACAAAAACCTCCGTCAGTCAGAGTCACAGTGACTGAAACTGCAGCTGCTCAAAGGAGGATCTGAAATAACATCGTCACACTTGCATCTGAAATAAAAACAAATTAATCTGACTCTAATAATTAATTATACAGGTCATAAATCAAAGACTTACTTGATAGAAAAAACTAAAAACTCCATCAATGTCTTTTTTTAATTTATTATTATTTGTGTCCTTTCCTTCTCTTACACTTTGAAATTGTTTAGTTTGTCCTGCAGGGTTTTGTGTTTGTTCTCATATTCCTACTTTCTGTAGGGAGAATAAAATGTGTTGTAATCTGGAGTGATTGAATCTGCTCAGCTGTGAGATTTTGTGCTTTTATAAATCAGTGACGTGATTGAGATCGAGTGATTTCAGTTTGTCCTTGTTACCGCCTTATATTAATAACAGACTTTCATTTTCATAGTAAAAAAGTCAAATCATGAACCAAATGTGTATCTAAAAACTGAGGTGTGATGCTAGTTGTCAGGATACAGGCAAGGAGACAGAGGTAAGTGAATCCAAACACAGCTTTATTAAATGTGACACAAGTGCAAGGGTGAGTAATCTCAGAATTCAGGTGCAGATACGAGGCGGATCACTACGTGCGGGGCAGATTACAGGTGAGCAGATCCTCTTCAGGTTACTTTATGTCAAGCGGTAGCAGATCGTTCATACGTGTCCTTTCTCTTTCAGATGTCGTCGTGGGAAAGACAACTCGGCGTGAACACAGGGACTCAGGAAGATACAGGATTAAGGGGGACAGGGATCCAGACAGGATTTCAGGAAGTAAGGACTCGGACCGGATGTCTGGAGACAGTGGAACAGGAATGCAGAGGTTAGTAATTCACAGGTGAGTATACTTTACTTTGCTGGAACTGGACTTCTTAGAGACTTTGGAGGACAACGGGAAATGGTCTGTTCCTGTTGGAGGCTTGACGGTGAGTGAGGCTGTGGTGAGTGTTTTTATGCAGGGGTTGATGAGGCTTACTGATTGTGAACAGGTGCAGGTGATTAGTATTCTGGGGAGAGTGATGTTGTGTGGTGAAGGATGTGGTGTCTGATTGGTTCCTGACACTAGTGTTCTTGGAGAATAACTAAACGTTATTTTTGGTGTAAAACTGTGTTTTCAGAGCCTTCAAGCACTGTTACAACTTCATCTTGACCTGTGACCTCTGAGATGACCTCTGACCTCTGAGATGACCTCTGACCTCTGCCAATGCGGAGTTCGTCATAATGCCTCTGTCACTCATATGCAGCTCAATTTTCATAATTAACATGATTCAGACAAATGAAGGATGCACAGGTGTATCATGCGGAAGAAGAAGAAACTGACATGTGTATGAATTTTGTCACAATCATTTCATCAATTCACATCATGTTTTCCTTTTGCAGTTTAAATCAATCATACATCTCACATATTTCAACAGGACATCTTGCTTTATTTTTATTTATTATGAATTTCTTAACCAAACTTAAAAATCATAAGAACAAATTGCTTGAGCGCAGCTGATGACGCTTTAAATGGACAATCGAGTGACTGTGAATACTATAATATACAAATAATACATCCTTCGATTCCTCATCCTCATGTTTACTTACTCCCAACATCCATTTCTGTGCCATTGCTGAACGTGAATAACAATGATGCAAACTAACATCAGCTGAGTGTTTGATGAGGGAAAATGAAGGTTTTAATTGTGATATTTCTCAGTTCTGCTCTTCTGTCAGTGACTGTGTCACATTAGAGAGGAAACGGCTTTGAATGTGTGTCCCTCCCCTGTGACTGAAGCTCAATATCAGAGCGTCTGTCGGACTGTAAATCCAACATCTCTGTCCTTCAGCTTCACTCATTCCCAGTAAAGATGAAGACACACACACTGATCGTCTGCTCTCTGCTGCTGCTCCTCAACGGTGACTCTCACTTTCACTGCATTTACTACTTTACATTTACTTGTTTTAGCAAAGATCATTCATTTATTCTGGTGATTTTCTTGTTGTGTGTTTCAGAGTGTAGAGGACAGATCACCGTCACTCAGAGTCCCTCAATAACAGCAGAACAACCAGGAGGAACTGTGAATATCAAATGTAAAACCAGCACAGATCCAGACTGCTGTTATGGTGATGGAAAACCGGCTCTGAGCTGGTACTCACAGAAACCTGGAGAAGCTCCTAAACTCCTGATTCGTTATGTAAAAACCCTCCAGTCAGGAACTCCATCTAGATTCAGTGGCAGTGGATCTAACAGTGATTTCACTCTGAGCATCAGTGGAGTCCAGACTGAAGATGCTGGACATTATTACTGTATGAGTTATCACTATATCAACAGTAAATATGTGTTCACACAGTGATAAAGAGTCGTACAAAAACCTCCGTCAGTCAGAGTCACAGTGACTGAAACTGCAGCTGCTCAAAGGAGGATCTGAAATAATATCGTCACACTTGCATCTGAAATAAAACCATATAAATTAATCTGACACTTTTAATAATTATAGAGGTCAGAAAGAGATTGTGTGCTCTCATTTCAGT
>CM060639.1:2591063-2603563 GCA_030578275.1 Meda fulgida
TTCCCAATTGAAATAAACTGTTGTCTGTCAGTGAGGTATGATTTAAACCAGGACAGTGGAACACCAGTAATACCAAGCAAGGTCTCCAATCGAGAAAGTAGGTGGTTATGGCTAACAGTTTCAAAGGCAGCCGTAAGGTCGAGGAGAATGAGAATACTGACTACCTTAACCAGGGCAGTCTCAGTACTGTGCGTGGCCCTGAAACCAGACTGAAACTTTTCCCAAAATCCATGACATTTCAGGTACTCATGAAGCTGTTTGGCAACTGTACGTTCAAGGAGCTTTACAATGAATGGAAGATTAGAGATGGGCCGATAGTTCTTATAATCTTCTGCAGCTGCCCCAGGCTTTTTCAAAACAGGAGTGATAGCTGCTGTTTTGAGAGACAGAGGAACAGAGCCCAAAGAAAGTGAGGAGTTTATTATTTGTACCAAAAGGGGGCAGAGGACAGGTAAGCAGCAGGGGCGTGTCTAGAAGGGGGGAACGGGGTGGCACTGCCCCCCCCCCCCCCCCCCGAAATATGATTGGCCCCCCTGGTGCCCCCCCCCCCAATCTCATTGGGCTAGATTTACTGTCAACCTAAAAATGCCCACCGCCATTGGACCAGAGCGCTGTCAATCACTGCTTGATTTGCTACTCGCGTGAAGATGAAGCGTTATTTTTCAAACAGGACAGGAGGAGAGTGAGAGACACCAAGACACGTCAGCTCAGTACTTATGGTATGTACACACTCAGTTACATATTTTAAATTGTCGCATCGTATGTTAGTAGTCTGATACTTTCATGTGTGTACTATGTGATTGACCATACCAAGCTAGGATAGGTAAATGATGACATCATTTTCATTTTTTAAAGTGAACTATTCATTTAATGGGTTTTTGTTTATTTTTAGGCAGAATTGAGTAAAAAAAAAGTTAAGAATGAAAAGAGGACATAGTCAGACACAGTAACAGGACATCCAAGGTTTCTTTAAAAAGAAACCTTGTCAGGGACAGTCAGATGCAGAGCAGTCCAGTGCAGATCAGAGCCAAAATTCCACCAGGCAGGGCCAACAAATTAGCAAGCATGGTCCTGCTAGCACAGGATATAGCCCGCCTGAGAGGACCAGTGCGGGCTACATCAGCAGCCATCTATCTGCAGAAACAGGTGAAAGTCAGAACATGACCATTTGATGCATTTTCTTATTTCTTTTTACCTTTGCAGCCAGTTCACATGATACCACTTCATAGATAAATATTTAACATGGTATTTCATTTATGTTTTAGATATACATAGTGATGAAAGCTCCCAAACTTCTGAGGGAGTAGACCCGTCCCTTATCAGGCTTCGCAGCAGAAGTGGTTCAGATTCCAAAGGTGTTAGTGACAGAGAGCACCAACCAGTCCTATCTGGATCAGAATTTGCTGTTTCCCTTGGACCTCAAGGTATATTGACAAATGTCATCTTCCAGTGTTTTAGACCATTTTACTAGTAAGAACATTGTTGATGTTGAAATAAAAGGGACTAATCTTTGCTTTATTAATATGTTTATTTATTTAGATATTTCACAATCCAGAGTGGTTGCTCCTGTGCAGCCTAACTTGACGATGTTTCCTAGAACACAGCAAGAGAAAAAAAGTAGGGCATTTAATTCTACATGGTATAAAGAATATCCATAGAATATTCACAAAGTCAGAACTCGGCCCATTGTTTTGTATGCAGACATTTTTCACTTCCTTCTGCCCCTCAATCTGCCTTCACTTCAAGCTCTGGCTTTGTAAACTGGAAAAAAGCATTTATAAGGATGGTGGGTTTGCAACGCATTCCAAGTCAGAGCACCATGTAAATGCAATGTTGGCATGGTCTGACTACAAAAGAGGGAAAGGGTTAGTAGGTTGGGTTAACTTATTAAAAGTGGAGAAGAGAGCTCTCGGGTTGTTATAACCTTTGTCAATGATGGTTGTGTAATACATGGTCTTAGCCTGATTGAGAGACTCTTTGTAAATGGAAACATGTTCACTGTATGCCAGGGCATGACGTGTGGCAACAGTGGCGCAATATTTTATTTTGTTTCCGTACTTTAGTAAAGTAATTGTGTAACACCAGCTACATATGTTTTTGAGCCTTTTTCAAGTCTCCATCTCAAACTAATGGATTTATTATTCATAACTCATTTGTCAGGAGCAGAAGTGAAACTGTTCCAGTTCAGAGCGTTTCAGTTGAAAATCTCATTTGCATTGTCAGGTTTAGTGATTGTGATGGTCTGAGAATAGAGCCGATCATGTTCAAACCCCAAGAGCTTCATTTGACATTTACTGCTGAATGCAGCTGTTCTCAACTATTACAATTAGGGGTGTACGACACCTCCATACATATCACCATACTGAACTCACAATACGGTATTATTGCGCTACTCCATCAAAACGGTAAATTTGGTTTAACACTGTGTGTGTAAATGAATAGTCTTGGACTCGGTGCTGGAAACCCAAAGCACAGGACAATAGAGACACCAGAATAACAATATTCATGATTCTGAAGCTGAAAATACAGAATATGCTTGCGCTCTGTCACTGACTATTTTTAAAATAATGTAGGCCACTTTTTACTGGTAACATTAGACATCATCAGGACCCACAAATATTCCCATTATTATACATTATATTCAACATTATATACAGTAGTTTAATGTAGTAGTGACACGAACATTTTTTTAGACAGTAATTTTCATTCTGGGTGAGCGATACGATACATTACATATTGATGTGTTTTTGTATTGTGATATATTGTGACATTTTCTTTTGTTACACCCCTAATTACAATCAATCAAGCGCAGCTGAAACTTTAGTGCTTTAGAAGCAACGACACACTGATCAATGATGCAGTCACACACACATGTACGGCGTTAGATGAAGCTTTATTGAATGAACAGCAATGGCAGCACATTGACAGACTGCTTCAGTATTGAGCTGTAAATCACGTGACGCTCAGATACGCTGGTCTTCACTGGAGAAACATCAGCACTCGGAGCTCTCGGGGAACGAGGCCTCGTGAGCAGCTCCGGCATGTGTTCCTCTGCAGACCAAGCGCCCTGCGCCTTCCCAGCGTGCTTTGCTGAGGCTCAGGACGCTGCTGCGACTGTAGAGACCCCCCCGCTCGCTCTCTGGGCTGGTCTGAACCCCCTCGGTGACCTCTGACCCGTCCAGCGTCCAGCTCACCGTCGCCCCCTGTGGAGAGTAAGAGCTGAGCAGGCAGAGCAGAGCGGAGGAGTCTCCAGAGACCAGCAGAGACACGGAGGGAGACACGGAGGGCCCGGCTGAAACACACACACACACACACACACACACACACGCACACGCACACGCACACACACACACACACACACACACACACACACACACACACACACACACACGGAGGAATCAACATCATCTCACTTTAAATATACGTTACATTTTAAATGATCCCCAGAATGAGTTTGAGAAACATTGTCCAAGTAAATTTATGGTTATATTGTGATGTCGTTATACGATTTAGAAAACAAATGTAAATGATATTTTCAATATTAATTGTGTTTTGAAACTATTCTGCTATTCAGACACTCACAATCATAAACACCTGCAAATTTGATCGTTTAAATAGTTTAAATTATTAATTTTCAAAATGTTCTTCAACTCAGTTTCTTTTTGTCTAATGACACGTCATGAACTAAATGTTAGCAATAATAAGATGTAAAATGTTTAATGTAAAATGAAAAATATATTTAAAAAACATTTATATGAATTATAAAATAGTGATTTAAATGAATGAAAAAAAACTGAATTAAGTTACAGAACATTTTAATCTCAATCAAATTTTCAAAAGTATTGCCCACACGAAAATTGATTAATACTTTGTTATTTATTTATAAGATTTAGAAAACAAATTTAAATAATATTTTCAGCAGTAACTGTATTTTTCTAAAATTATTCTAATTATTTTGATATTCACAATCAATCATAATTTTCAGCTGATTTTCAATTACTTTTTTAAATTCTTCTGTGAAGACACAATCATAATCATCAGCAAACTTGATAGTTTAAATGATTGTTTTTTTTAAATGCTCATTAACTAAATTTCTCTTTGTCTGATAATGCAGTAAAAAGCATAATCATTTCATCTTTACTGTAGTTTGACCCGCACTGCTTTTATTCATAGACACTATCCTGAGTTTAGTTTGAAGATATTCTCCATTTAATCAATATTGACTATTACTAAATGTACACTGCAAGAAATTATATATATTTTTAAAATCAAAGACTAAAAATTCTACGGTAAAAATGATTAATCAGTAAACAGTTTGATATTTTACTGTATACAGTGAAAACTAATAGATTTAACTGGACATTTCATGCAATTTTACAGTAAAATATTGTTAAATTGACCGTTTTTGAAGTGAAAATAACTGGTCTGGCAAACAAAGCTGGCTTTTTCTTACCGTAAAAGTTACAGATTTTTATAGTGTGAAATTATAGTTTTATATAATTTTATTTATGAAATTATAGTTTTTATAGAAATTATAATTTAAATATATTATTTGTATTTTAAAAAAAAGACCATTCAGGACACTTCCTTGTAAACAGAAATATAAGTAAACTTAGTTTAAATCATGTTTATCAACTAAATTTCTTTATGCCTGATGATGACATGAAATTTATTTTGTCTATATTATCCAACTTTTGTGTCAAATTAAATAAATTAAGAAAATATTAAAATATTGCAGTTAATTACAGTAAAATACAATGAAATGTTAGCACACATTATGTGTGAAATTACTAATGTAAAACATAATGAATATGAACTGGAACTTTGTGGACAGTATCACCAAATATGACATATTCATAATATAGCAGACAAAATTAAATAATTAAATGCATGAAATCAATTAGTAAAATAGAACAAAATTTGACAATAAATAAGATTGGAAATGGTAAAGCTTTTCAAAAATATGTTTTTATAATAAATAAGGAATATTGTTGCCAAATGCTGTTAACTAACCATAAACCTTCTTTTAAAAACACACACATCATATATTTTTAGATAATTTAAGAAAGACTCACAGGTTTTGATCATCAGTTCAGTTCCTCCACCGAAAGTGCACCACAGTGTTTCATTCTAGTGAAAGCGTCGTACAAAAACCTCCGTCACACTCAAATGAACACACACTCCAGCAGAGAAAGACACACACACACACACACACACACACACACACACACACACACACACACACACACACACACACACACACACACACACACACACACACACACACACACACACACACACACACACACACACACACACTCACACTCAACAGTGAAGAAACAACTCAATATGATCTTATTGAACATCATTTTGTTGAGATTCATCAGTTTTTAAAATTTTTATTGTGATTTTTCAGAAGTCATATTTGTCTCCTGTTTCTATTACATCTTTCATGTAGAAATTCAGTCACTTGATTTTCATCTCAGTGGATATTCTTCAATCCTTCACCACATTTTAGATTTTCTGCATTTATGATTTAATATATTCTTCTTTCTAAACTGCATCATCAGCATCTTAATGTTTAAAAAGTCGATGGATTTATCAAATGAATCCCTCATAATCCAGATATTAACAGCATCATATAAACACATCCCTCAATATCAGAGCTGATGATAATAATTTATATTAATATCTTTGTATGGAGGAATTAGCAATTATAACTTAATTTAATTTAGTTTTTATTTAATTTAAAAATAAAGACCATATTACCCAACAGGAGCTGTATACTTACCAAAAACAGCATATACATGTCACCAAAATGTATTTTATAAACATGTATAAAGCTCAACATGTTTATATCATGTGTGACTCACAATCAAACTCAGTTATTCAGTGACTGACAGAGACTCGTGTGTGTGTGTGTGTGTGTGTGTGTGTGTGTGTGTGTGTGTGTGTGTGTGTGTGTGTGTGTGTGTGTGTGTGTGTGTGTGTGTGTGTGTGTGTGTGTGTGTGTGTGTGTGTGTGTGTGTGTGTGTGTGAGATGATCCTCATGTTTGTTCATAAACTGCAGGAACACAAATGGATTTGGTGTAAAATTTGGGGATTAGCAGCGACGTTTCACTCCAACTACAGTAAAAATATTCTCAGTCTCACAGTGAAGTCTTGACTCGCGTTTACAGTTTATATAATCTAATAACTATATTCTATATCATCTATTGAATAAAACTATTGTTTTTTATGCTGCTAAGAGAAGCGACGGCCAGCGCTGCAAAGTTTCTGAAGAGACATTACATATAAATGCTGGATTCACTCTGGGACATGTGACACGTTACAATAATCACACATTAAAGAAATGTAAAGGCAGACTAAAAGATTCATAGAAATATATAGCAAAATATATATTATTCAATTCTATTCCAGTTATTGGTAAAAGTGATGACCTGTAAATGATGTTAAATGTCTCGCTGTACACGGTAAGGTGGAGCCGTTGCTTGAGTTTAAATCTGAACTTTACGATAGAAAACCTTCAGTGATTCGAGTCTGGATCCGGATCTGCTCATATTCAGATATTCAGATTAATATACTGAAGCTGGTCTTGTAGATGTAATCCGAACTGAATTGAATGATATCGTTTGTAACATTTTGACTAGAGGATCAAGTATTATGAAAAACGTTCATTTTGACTCTGTTCTCACTTCAGTAATTGTGTTTTGTGTGTGTTAATGAGTGACTGTCTTCAGGGAAATGATGTGGAGTGTGTTTGCATATTGATCAGATCTTCAGTGTGTGAGAGTGTTTATAGTGCTGTGAGTTTAACACTTCATTACTGACACACACAACAATCTTCATCAACATGACCTTCATCATCATCTTCATCTGGACTCTCACAGCGTTTGCTCAAGGTTTGTGGAGCACAAGTTTGATATCAATTCATTTCTTCAAGTACATCGTCAAAGTTTTGAGTGTATTTTCTTCTTGTTGTGTTTCAGAGTGTAGAGGACAGATCACCGTCACTCAGAGTCCCTCAATAACAGCAGAACAACCAGGAGGAACTGTGAATATCAAATGTAAAACCAGCACAGATGTGTACAGGGATAATGATGGGGATGATTATTTATTCTGGTACTCACAGAAACCTGGAGAAGCTCCTAAACTCCTGATTTATGTAACAAACCGCCTCCAGTCAGGAACTCCATCTAGATTCAGTGGCAGTGGATCTAACAGTGATTTCACTCTGAGCATCAGTGGAGTCCAGACTGAAGATGCTGGACATTATTACTGTCAGAGTTATCACTATATCAACAGTGTAAATATGTTCACACAGTGAAAAAGAGTCGTACAAAAACCTCCGTCAGTCAGAGTCACAGTGACTGAACTGAAACTGCAGCTGCTCAAAGGAGGATCTGAAATAAATTAATCTGACACTAATAATTAATAATTATAGAGGTCAGAAAGAGATTTTGTGCTCTTATAGATCAGTGACACATTTGAGATCTGAGTGATTTCACTTTGCTTTTACCTCCTTTTGTTAATAATATATCTTAATTTTCATAATACTCAGTATCCTAACATGTCATGTGTTTTTTTTGCACTGTATTCATACTATAAACTGCAGACAGTAAGAGTTTTATATTAGCTTGCTGTATTAATTGTAGCCCTTGATCAACAGTTCAGTTTAAGGCAAGGCAAGTTTAAAGCAGGCTATTTTCGAACAGAAAGCAGTCAAATTAAGAATTGTTTCGCAACACTCATCTAGACGCTCTTAAAGAAGGACACTGTTCAAGGTAAGTTTATTTCTTTACTGTTATTATGTTATGTTTCTCCCAACCTGTACAATCGCCTTTTTCAAGAGGTATTTTTGACTGTGCTTTTACTGAGCGCGAATCGCGTTTTATAGACAGAGCTCTCAACGGTTGAGGCATTTCGCCTGCTAATGAATGTTCTGTGAGCTCCATCACGGCGAACTATTTGCTTGATTAAAGTTAAGTTACCATTTAGAAATTAGTTTGGCTTTCATTTTTTAGTACCCTTAACTCGATTTACATGAATTTCTGATTCAGTAATGTTACACGATGCGAATCTTACCAGATGCATTAATGTTATTCGCATAATATCATGCACATAAGATGGACAATAAATACAAAAGTACTTGAAATATCCAGATCCATTATAATAATTAAAAGTTAGTGGTCAATTTGTTTAGTTTCCATGCAAATAATCTTGTAAAGCTGTTCAAATTCCCAAAGCAAAATAGATATTTATATTGTTAGGCCTATATATTTTTCGATTTAGTGGTGCGAGTAACTGTTACCTGTTTTTTTGTGAGATTCACATGTAACTTTCATACTATTAAAAAGTCAAAGAGGTTATTTTTGAAAGACGAGGCGGATATTCTCGACTTTTCGGCGCGAAACACGTTTTGAAGACAGACAGTTCTCAACTGTTCTTCGCGCTCGACGTCGAATTTCTTTGCTTGGTTTAAGATGACGAAATAATTATTTCCTCTTTTTTCTAGGAATCATTCACTTGATGTAAAGGTTTTACTGAGACAGTGCACAGCCCTAATCTGTGGTGAGTTTCACGCCATGTATGCAAACTTTGTGCACAAGCATGCAGCACTATGTGCATTTGTAAGGCACATGCGAATTCACAGACATGTTTCCAATATAACTTTTAGTTGTGCTCTGCCTGGTTGCAAAAAAACATTTAGAAAGTTTCACAGACATGGAAAAAGCCAAACAGAGTATAGTGCCAGGTCCTTCACCTCATTTGACCTAACATGTCATGTTGAGTTATGTCAGGTCAGATGTGAGTCATTTAAAAGCTTTTACATGCATTTAAAGATGCATATTAAGGAGGGGAAAATAGTTCCATGTCCATTTCAGGGATGTGGCAAAGCGTTTTCCAACGTATCCACATTTATCCACATTTATTAAACCCTTTACAATACTGACTGCATGGTTTTAACACCCATCTTTTCACAATGAGAACTACTCATTAGTTAGAGGACTCCGCTATTATATAGGGTGCCAGGGGGATTATTTTATTCTGAAGAACAGTGGACAGTTTAACTGCTTAGAACAAACAAGCGAATCATGAACAACTATAACAAAACAAAACAAACAAAAAAACATTTGTGGGTCATTAAGTAACAAGAAATTCACTTACTGCAGCACTGTGAATGTTTATTGAGATGTGTAACATGATCATTTTATGTCTCTTTTAAAAGTGTTCGTAGAATATGTGATCACTAGTTTTTGTCATGTGATTTATTTTACCACTAAGACTTTCTTAATTTTCTTTCCTCTCAGATCTGGATTTCCTCTCAGACCAGATGTGTTAAAAGCTGATGTGGGACGTTTTGCCAGTTTTTTGCCTCTTCCTAAAGTTTTTTCACCCATTGGATCTCTTGTCCTCTCAGATCCGGACTTCCTCTCAGGCCAGATCTTTTGGCAGGTTTTTGCCTCTGTCAAGGATTTTTCATCCATTGGTTCCTTAATATTTTACAATATTTTAACAATTAAATGATCTGTTCCCTTAATAAAGTCGATAAGAGATGGAAAAAATGAATAATATAAAAATAAATAAATTAATAAATATTCAAATTCATTCAAGATAAAAGCTCAGTGATCAACCAATGAGAGCTCTTTGTCATTTGCGCCATGGGTGACGACGAGCGCAATGACAGAAGAGACGTGCTTGATTGAGAAGAGCAGACGCAATCTGATCGTCGTGATCCATTTTATAAATCATAGATTAAAAATCTTTGAAAAAAGTATGAGAAAGTTGAGATTTGATTAATTTGATGCATTCTGAATAAGAAGTCGACTGAATAGAGGAATACATTCTACCTGTTCACCAACGCCATTTTATGATCACGCACGCCTGTAGTTGCGCCTGTGTGAGAGCAAAAGAAAAATCGATCACAAAGAGTTCACCGTTGCCATTGTTGGCCACGTGTCTGTATTAGAAAGAAAGCTATTGATTCAGAGGGCAGGGTTTTTTCTCTCCTTTTGTTTTTTCCGTTTTCTTTACTTTTCTTTTCTTTCTTCTTGATATCGTGGAGACATGATGAATGCACGACCATCTGTGACATCCTGTAGACTCCGTGTTTGATGGCGAGCCAACCCAGTTTCTAGAAAGGGAGACATCACGTCGTGGAGAGGAGGCCGATATCCTTTCCTTGGGTTTCCTGTGCTACTCGTACTCGATCACAAATTTTATCTTAAGAACTTCTTTTTTCTTTTTGAGGGTATATGGTCAACCACAACCCAGATTTGAGAGACATTGGAACTTTTACAAGAGAGACTTGAAGGTCTTTAGAGAGAGAGATTATATTCTCTTTTGATGCATCTTGTTTGATATTTTCTATTTTCTTTCTGAGTGTTGAACTGACTATGTGGGTATATATTTGAAAACACCGACAAGAGTGCACTCGTGGTGGAAATTTTCATAGTCAATTTTATTGTCTATTGTTTATCTGATCTTGTAATTCACTTACTTTTATTTGATCAATTTTCTATTTTTTTCTTTCAAGTGAAACAATTATGTTTCTAATCTTGTGTCTGTCTGTTACTCCTCATGATAACCCGCTGTCTCCTTAGCGATACCTAATTCTTCTGAAGAAATTTAAATCTTATCTGTATTATAAAACTAAAGTAAAAAGAAAATCTACTAAAGTGCTACACATATTTAGAAATATATTTATGCAGTCTCCTGTGTTGTTGGCGTATGCTATTAAATTGTTACAAATCAGTTCAACAGCACAAGTTTCGTCCACATCCCCAAATTCACGTTATTGTGGTAAAAAGAAAAAAATACCGTAGCATAGAATAAAATAATACAAGGACCGTGAATGGTTTTGCCACAAACATAACTCTGTTATAAGAGGGATGAAGGGATGGGATCTTTGTGTCCCAAACATGCATTTCATTTTCTTTCTACTTTGGAACATAAAAATTACATGGAGACTTATCCATGTCCCTTAAAAATATGATTTTGGGGATTTCTTAAGATAAACACAATGGTTCATTTCAGAGAAATTGTGAAAACTCTTGAAACGAAAACCATTTCAACTCAAATATTTATCTATTTTTTTGTGTCTTCTCCAATGTTGTTGTTGTTGTTTCTTGGTCGCTCAATGCTCTGTTTTTAATTGTCATTACTTGAAGCCACCACTTTGTGTCTGCTTGCTCACTTTCAGGAAAACAGTGTGAATGGTAATGATAGACTGACATTGATTTATTGTATGTTGTGGGAAGTCATCTATAATCTCTTAAATTCATCATTACTAGAAGTTGTGTGTTGTCAGAATAGTAGGTTCATTAAATATATTACAAATAAAATTCAGAGTAGTCTACATGTTCATATTGTGCTCCAATGTGTAGCACTTGCTCCAAAGCAATACTTAATCTACTGGAGATGCAGGTATTCATGGAGTGTGGGAAGAAATACAAAGTTAGAATGAAACCAGATGTTGAGATACAAAAAGCCGTCACTTTACTACAAGACAAACAACATTACACAGAACAGTTATTCAGGTGAAGGAAAATCTTTCAAATGACAAAAGGTAAGTAAAGTCTTTTTCCCTCTTGTAGGGATTCCCCAAATACAAGAGTACAAAGCCGCCATACTCCTCCTGCTCCAACGCACCGCGGAGGAAACCGGTTTGTTTCGCAAAAAGTTAACAATGATTGATAAGCGTTAAGCGACGACAATGAGCTCCCAGCACAGGAGCCTGGGACAAGAACCAAGGCTTCTTCCACATAACTAGGGCACGTAAGCATCGCTGCGTGACCCTGATCATGTGAAAGGGGAAACCTTTGGGGAAACCCTTCGGTCCTGAGCCGCCACTGCAGGGTATCATGTACTACAGGACAAAGGGAATCACGTTGGACGCTGCTGCCATCAGACCCCAGAGTCTCTGAAACTGTTTCCCAGTGAGTGACTGGCCTAGCTTTATTCTTTTCACAGCCGACAGGATGGACTCTATGTTTGCAGGTGAGAGGTATGCCTGCATCGACACTGAGTCCCAAACCACGCCTAGAAAAGTGTTCCTCTGTATTGGAGAAAACACACTCTTTTTGGCATTTAGCCATAACCCTAACTCTATCCTGTGGGCGAGAGCGACATCTTGATGCCGAACCGCCAACTGATGCGACTGATCGTGAAAGAGCGAGGTGGTAGTGCTAGGCCGAACGGAATAACTCGATATTGGTAAGCTTTGCCCCTGAAAGCAAACCTCAGGACTTCCTGTGATATGGAAGGATGGAAATGTGGAAGTATGCGTCCTTGAGATCTATCGTGACAAACCAGTCCTCGGATCTGATCTGTGGCACGATTTGTCTCAGTGTTAACATTTTGAACTTTAACTGAATGACTGACTCGTCCAGAACTCTCAGATCCAAAATGGGACGCGACCCCCCATCCTTCTCTGGAACGAGGAAATACAGACTGTAAAACCCGATGTCCCTGCAGAAGGAGGTACATGTTCTATGGCT